>CAUYLG010030927.1:0-103594 GCA_963573385.1 Cacajao melanocephalus
CCTCTGGAGTCCCCTTCCACTCTCTCGTGGAAGCCTGTCTTCCACTCCTAAACTTCATCTCTCTCAATTCCCTTCCACTCAGTGTGGAAGCTGCTTTCTTCTCCTGGATTCCATCTTTCTAGATTCTCTCACTCAGTGTGACAGGAGTTTTCCTTCTCTGGTTTTCTCCCTCGGGGAACCCTTCTCACTCAGTGTGAGAGAGGCTTTCCTTTCGCTCATTCAGGCTGAAAGCTAGCTGTTTCTTTCTCTCTCCGTCTCCTTTTTCTTGGGGTCTGGTATCTATTTCATGTGCGCACTGTGCCGTGGTCTCCTCTCTCTTTCTTGAGAGAGTGATAGACCAAGAACCTGGAGAAATGTCCTCTCAGGGAAGCTGACAGCTCCCCTGAACCCCAACACCTTCATCTTAATTGTGCTGTGAAGCTAAAACTGCTCAAAAAAGTAAATATTTGTTTTTAAATTATAAAGACCAATACCTGATTAGAGTCTTACAATATTTGATAATATTTTGTTGGAGTTGTAGCATTTTAAATAGTGGCTAATGAATGTGAAATCATAAATGTTGCTAACCTAAGCAGAGGGCTACCCAAAGGAATTTGGACAACACACAAGCCCTTAGGATACTAGGCTCCACAGCCCTGCCTGCCGTCTTCAGGAGCAAAGCCTAAATGCATGACCACTTAGTTCTACCGTCTCGTGGCTAAAGCTTTCAAAAAGCTGAATTTGTATTTCAAATCAATAAGACACCAAAAAAATCAATTTTGTATAATTATGTGTTTTACATTTGTATAAAATTACATGTTGGTTCATATTATTCATTTTAAAAACTTTGACTTCTAGACCTGCTGTATAATTGATGCATATTTATTTTATGCAAATCAACACTTAGAATGGCCTTTAGATGCATGTGCTCAGGTGACTGACCAAACAGCACAAATAAAGGAGAAATGTTATGGAAACTTGGCAGATTACAACCTTACATATGCATCACTGCAAAATGATTTCTTACATATTATCTCATTCCCAGCCCAGTTACAAGCCCAGGAAGTAAATTAATAATCACCAGAAATCAGAGTATGCATTTAAGAATAACTTAGGCACTTTCACGTAGCAAATTTATTGATATATATTCATGATGTTTATATACACAATTATACATCATAGACAGTGTATCCAAACATCTCTTAAATCTGCCCCCTTCTCCACATCCCCACAGTGGCTATCCTAGCTTCAACCTCCTTGTCCCTTCCCTTTCTCTCCCCGTCTCTAACCCATCTCACACTCACTGCTCTCAGCATCTGCTGCTTAAACAGAGATCTGGTTACTTCCCTCCCCTGTTTAAAAATCCACCATACCTTCCCCCACTGCTTACTGTTTATGAAGGGGCCTGTTGAATAACTAGAACAGACCACAGCAGGTCAAGCAATTCCTTTGCAGGCTCACGTTGTGCCTCTAAAATGTATGCAAAGTTTTTTCATTCCAATCTATAATTTATACTTGAATTTAATACACATATCATGGTTTGGACTGTTTCCATTTCCAGGAAAATATGCATGGCAAGCTGGTCTTACAGCTTCCAAAACCCCTGGCACCCTGCCTCCTCATGTCCTCAGAGATGCCCAGACTAGGGCCAGATGAAATGTAAACTTGTGGAGGAACTCAGGACACTTCACACACTGCAACTTACTGTCCCCAGACTCATTCTGCACCTCCTACCAAAGAAGAAATCATAGCCTACCCCTTGAAAGGTGTGCTTCTAAAGCATCATTCTTACCAAAGTTTTTGTAAAACTATCAGTAGTTTGGTCAGTACCACATTGGTCTTTTAGAATGTCTCAAAAAACACAGCACATTAAATTTTCTGAGAAGTCTTGCAGCAAAACCTGTAGTGAAGATCCACAGGTTGCCAGTATCCCACAAAACACACCTTGTTGAAGGTGAGCTGTTCTCCACTGTACTGCAGTCTCTCCTCAGCCTGCTCCCATTACCTAGGAAGGATTTCCTACTTTCAGTGGCAAACTCCTTCTCATTTCTAGAACTCTAACCACCATCTCTTTAAAGCCACTCTCAGCAGCCCTAGTTGGGAACAATGTTTTCTAGCACTTTGTGTAGATATTTATGTTAAATTTCATCACATGTAGTAATTTTGGATTTACTTGCTAATCTCCCTAGCCAGATCATAAGATCTCTGAAAGAAAAAATAATCCCTCATTCATCTGTTAATTCTCAGCATTTGTCAAAGTCCACAATAGGAGCTCATGTGGAATAAATTGATTAAAGAGTAAATGATCTTTCACAAAAATAAAACACGTAACATCCTATGCTGTCTCCCTATCAGTCCAGTCAGGACTCTATGCTGACAAAAAAGGAATCAGTAACAATATTTGGGAGGAGAAAAACCAACTATTGCGATTTCTAGACAAGCCCAGTTAAAATGGGCAACAAATGTGTAAAGAGAATCTATACCAGCCGAGATTTTGCCATAGGAAGCCTTTATGAGAACCATTGTGTCTCTGTCCAGAGTGCTGAGATTTCGGCTGGAAAGACCTCGCTCCACTTCAAAAACCCAGCAGAGCCAAGTAAGGCTGGAATACAAATGTTTGCATATTTCGTTATGTCTGATAGACTTCAACTTCATCCAGGATCTCAGGAAAGTCACATTAAATTAGTTACAATTCATCCAGTTTAAATAAATTAAATGACTGTGTTCTGCAGAAGTTACCAAGTCTAAAGGAAGCAGCAGATGAAAGACAAAGGACTTGTCCAATGTTGGTTTTCCTCAAAGCCCTCCCTCTAATCACAGAGTCACCTTGGGCAAGTGACCACATCTTTCTAGGCATGAACTTCTTGACCTCTGAGTTGAGTAGTTACATAATTAAGATGGAGCAGACCTTCAGTGAATCACCAGTGTGTGGCAAGCACTTTCTCTTATTTAATCCTCTCAAAAGTCTCTGAAACAGGTATCATTATTCTCATTTAAAACATGAGAAAACAGGGCTTAGAAAGGTAAGGTAGTTTGTTCAAGGCCACTCCCTGAACACACAGCATTGCCTTCTGGGAAATTCAATGTGTTCACAGACCACCCTATGGCCAAGGTGGGAGTGAAACTTTCCCCCACTCCCTTCCCATGACCTCTGGCTGCTGACAGCCTTCTTCACATGCATTTCCTAAGGGCACTGTAATATCATTGACACAAAGTTCCAATTTGCTATTTTTGTAATTTTCTAACATGACAAAAGTTGTTATTTTTAAATGTTCACACGGTATAACACTAACTTATGCCTAAACTTCTCCTAAGACTCAACGCTTCTCATAATAACTTGGTTTCCTACGAGCCTCTTAAAGAAGCAGACATGCCCAGAAAAAAAAGCCTGCAGTTTCTCCATGAGTGGTCCCTTCTCTAAAAGGGGCTGCCGCAGCCTTAGCAACCTCAAGAGCGTGCTCTGCTTATTCCTCCTGTTCCTCTACTGAGGGGCTACTGCACCACCAGCCCCATCCAGGCAACACAGGGACACCCACTCCAAGGGAGGCAGCTGTGGAGTAGACACAAACAGTGAGGCATCCTGGCTGGAGCTGACCCTGGGCAAATGGGGGAAGAGGCAGGTACAGTCCCTTTCTCACCCTGTCATACACCACTTGCGGAGTGTGTCAGCTCTGCTGCCTGGTCCTTTTTCATGTGATTTCCGCATGAAAATGACCATAATCACATAACTAGCTTTAAAGTCCCTTCAAGTTGTTTCCATATTCTTTACTTGATCACAGTGACTGATGGGGTACTACAGTGTTCATTGTATTAACAAGAAAGCCAAGGCTCAAGATGCTTAAGAAACTTCCCTAACACCAGCCACCCAGAAACCAACAGAGCCAGAACCCACCGAGGATCCCAAGTACAAACCCTGAGCTCCTTAAAGTAACTGAGGAGCTGCTCCGTAAACAGCAACTTTTGTTGTTTTGCAACCCATGAGACTGCACCTGCCTTCCCCTACAGCTCTTCTCTCATGATAACTTTTCCACATCATCACATACACATTCAATATTTTAAAGCATGACTCTGCCTGTAGGAGGAAGTACACACGTGAGGCGAGTGCACTATTGGAAGGGAAGAAACGTATCACAGCAATTTTAACAAGGTTAAGTGATACATCATCAACGTGATAGTGAGGCTAATTTTATTTGCAGGGTTATTATAAAATATCACCTCTTATCTTATTCCACTTTGTCAGGTGGCTCTTGGCACTATCTCTTTTTGAACCAGGAATTGTGGCTATTCTCTCACCTCTTTTCTACCATGCTCTTCCTCCCAATGAACATCATCAGCCCTGCGCCCACCCTGTCCCACTCCAGGGTGTTCCACGATAGAATCCAATACTCTGTATAGACAAGACACCAAACCTATTTATAATGAATTAAACACTTGTGTGAAGTATTTGTATCGTATGGAGAATATACCAATGAATATTGAATAACCAAAGCACCACAGAGGAACAAAAGGCAAGTTTACACAGATTGGCCAACTGAAATGGGCACTAAAGGCTGCAAGGCAAGAGGCCCATGGAGCTGGTGGCAGCTGCCTGGAGGGACAGATACGTGTATTCCCGGTGGGGAGCCCAGAGTCCTCAGAGCAGGACTGCGGGTACCTGTCCTCACCAGGAAGGCAAAGCATGCCCATTGCTAGGATGGGGGCGCAGAGAAAGCTCACAGCTGTCCCTCTTGCCCTCTGCCTGGACAGATTCGCCAGCTACAAAGCTCAGAGTCAGGCCCCACCAAAGAAGTTATATACCATAGGCGGCAGAAAAGTCTAGAAGTGGCTAAACTGACACCCAATACTGGACTGCATGTCAACACTTACACCATAAGGGAGACTAAAACGTGAACATCACGTGTTCTTGCGACTGAGTCCCAGTTCAGGATGCCTGAGTTTCCAAACTGAGGGAAAGGCGGGACCCAAGTACCCACGCACAGGTGGCCGAGGTGATGGAATAAGGTTCACCAGGTCCCTCCTTGGCGGGCGGGGAGACCGAGGACTGAGACACTCGGGAAAGGGCAGACTGGGGACAGGCTCAGAGCATGGCCCTGCCTCTCCTGGGGCCAACCAGGGTGTCCCAACCGAGCTTCCCCGCTGGCCGCCCGACGCTTCCTAAAAAGCCCCTTGGAGCCCAGGGAGGGGAGAGGGCAGCCCTGCGGCCAGGCGGGACTCACCACGTCCATGATCTGCAGGAGGCTCAGGGAGAAGTACACGGTGAGCGGCTGCGAGTCATTGGCCACCGGCCTCTCCAACGGGTTGTAGTTCTTCACCAGCTCCTTGTAAAGCTTCCTCTGGAACTCGCCTTGCAGGGACACTAAGGAGAGGAGACCGGGGTAGGGGGCTCAGGGCAAGCCGGCGAGGGGGGTACACCCACGCCACCCTGCCCGCGTCCCCGCCGCCCACCCGGTGCAGCCCAGACAAGCAGCCCCCGCAGCGCCCCGGCTACCCTCGCCGGCGGCGGAGAGACCCCAAACCTGGCCCAGGCGCGGGGCCACAGAACCGCCCGGGATGCGCCGGGATCCCGTGGAGGAGTGGAGGGCGGGGAGACGGCGGCTTTACCGTGCAGGAGCGACGCGGCCAGCGCCAGCCAGACGCCTCCCGGCGAGCAGCGCATGTTGAGTCCCGGAGCTGCCGAGCCCCGGAGCTGCCGAGCCGGCGCGCACCACGTCTCGGCTGCCGCCCGGGCCTGCGCCTACGGCCACGGAGCCGCCTCTCCGCTCTGCTCGCGCGCCTTTAAGGAGCCGGGCGCGCGCCCCCGCCCCGCCCGCCCCCGCGCGCCTCTCCACGTGACGAGCCCCGCCCCCGCCCCGCCCCCATCCCGCCAGCCCGGGCCGGCGTCTCGGCGGCCCCCCCGGAACCGCAGGCCGGGGTGCGAGCGGGACGTACCCCTGGCTGGGTACGCTCCGGGCGCCTCCACCCGCAGTCTGCCGAGCGGGCTCTCCGCCTCGCGCCTCCAGCCAGGCCACAGGCTGCCCAAGGCCGGGCTCTGCCTCTCCCTTCGGTCCTCTGTCCCCCTCAGCCCGCTCCCGCTCTCAGCCAGAAGCTGCGCCGGGCAATCACTCGGGAGAAAGCCGGGAAGATTCTGGGGTCCAGTCCTCCAGGACTCCCTCCTCGTGACGGCGATGGGGAACCAAGCTTCGGAAGTCTTGCCAACCAGACCAGACCCCCCGAGGAAGCCCCCTCCCCCGCTTTCCGCGAGCCCGGGTGTGCTTCCCGCAGTTTGCCCGGCGCCGGGTCAGAAGTGCTGAGGCCCCCTGTGGGGGAGGAGGGAGGCCGCCAGTGTGTGATGGGATTCCCAGTGGTCACCTAACGTGTGGCTCATCCTTTTTTAAAGGAGGTTAAACAGATGGAAAAGTTAACTCCTAACTCTTTGCTGGAAGGACAGCCAGAACTTGGTGTTCTTATCTCAGCTCTTTTGAGCGAGCGCACTGGGAGAGTTAATGAGAAGGACAGGCTCAGAGAGGCCCAGGGAGTGCGGAGAGTTCTCGCCGCTGAAGAGGAGACGCGATTCTGGAAAGGAAGGGAGGGAGGACGGCGCCGAGGGGCGGCTTCCAGGGAGGCTGGAGCTCGGTCTCACTTGCTCCCATCTGCCGAGCTCCGCGGCGCCTGCGTCCGCGTAGGGGGCGCTCCCGCCTTCCCGCCGCCCCGAGCGTCCCAGCTCCACCGGAGCAACTCCCGCGAACCACGCAGCGGCAACGCCTACGTTTTCCAACTGCCGGAAACCAGGGGATCTTTTTAAGACTCCAAGAACTAGGGAAAGGCTCAGCAAAAGGTGACTGAGCTTGACTGTACCCCGGTAGCAGGCATGGAGGACTGAGCCCAGTTACTTAACTTGGAAGAAGATTGAAGTGCATTGCCCTTGCCATGAAGTCTCTTAAATTAAAGCAGGTGTATTCCTGTTAATGGACACGCGTTTAAACAAATGGTCAGCACAGGCTTTCATAACTGCGGTAAGGGCCTAGAGGAAGGAGGATTTGCTGTTTTTGGAGGGATCGTAGAAGAGGTGACAGCTGAACTGGATTCACCTCAAAGGATGGCAGTGGTTCAGCCAGGAGAAAGGGACGCCGGGGTCCCTGGAGAGCAGACCGGCGGCCCCTTAGCTTCATCTGGCTCCCGAGTGCCCCCAGCACCTCTGGCAGTCCGGACAGCACAAAGCAGGCACTTGGTGAAGAAATTATCTACAGGGGGTTGCTTGTTGGTAAAGAGGGAATGACAAGAAGGGAACTAAAACCCAGTAACAGAGTCTAGAAAGCTCATGAAGCATCAGTTAAAAGATTCTCACTGGCGCATCCCCTCCACTGATCATGGGACCGTAACACTCTGACAAGCGTCAGCGCTGAAAGTGCCTAAGAGCCCTGCCTTCCCTTCTAGAAGAGCATGAGCCCATGGGGCAAGGGAATTTCTTTTTCTTGAGTATGGCCATTGGGATCACATCCCTGAAACCAGAACTGCTTCCTTACCTACATTGCATCCCATAATATCAGAAACCTAAAAATAAACCATTTTCAGGTGGGACAAGCAATTCGTAAATATTTATTTGTCCTTTGTTCTTTGCCAAGCACTTGGAGGACCCACAGGCGCAATCCACTCACTCAGCTCACGACGGACGACTGCTGGGAGTGTGGAAAGTGAACCTCAGTCTCTCCTGTGCCATGCAGTAGGTCTGTGAGTTTGGCTGTATTGACTCCCATCTACAGGACTCAGGTTTTTTATTTGTGAAATGAAAAGAGCAGGACATTCTTGGAATAGAGATGACTGGACTATGTAGGTTCTACCCTCACTCCCATTCCCAACGTAAGAAAACAGCGAATAAACATAGCAGGATATGAATACATGCCTGGGCATACCAAAAATATGGGTTTTAAGGGGAAGAGGGAAATTGTGACACACTCTCAGGAGGCAAGGTGATCTTGGGCTTGGGGCCTATGAGAGGTGGGGAACTGGAAAGGAGATATTCACTTAAATCCAGAAACTGGTAATCGCCCCTCCAATGTAAAAAAAGACCAGAAAACTAACCATTAGCCAGGGAAGTGGAAGGACACATGTTTTCTACTTAAGCTCCGGATAGGGGAAAAAAGATAATTACACATTTAAAAACCAAAAAGTGCATCAGGCTCAGGTGTGGAGTCCAAATGTGTATTACATGGTTTAGGATTCAAGAATTCCTCTGGAGGAAGATTTAGTAACTTTACACACAGGGGATTCCAAAACTCGCCTCCAAATCACAATATTCCTGAAAATAAGTTCAAAATAAAAAATATAACCCATTCAAGGAAGCAAACTCTACCTCATCCTAGAACATTGTCATTAAGGGAAAGTCAGTAGACAGTAAACAGGATAATGTGTGCCTCACACTTTCAGACAATAGAACACTGAAAAATAAACTATAAAATTTGTGGCTGGGCGCAGTGGCTCACATCTGTAATCCCACCACCTTGGGAGGCCAAGGCGGGTGGTTCATGTGAGGTCAGGAGTTCGAGACCAACCTGTACAACATGGCGAAACCCTGTCTCTACTAAAAATACAAAAATTAGCTGGGCATGGGGGCAGGTGCTCGTAATCCCAGCTACTCAGAAGGCTGAGGCAGGAGAATTTCTTGAACCTGGGAAGTGAAGATTACAGTGAGCAGAGATCAAGCCATTGCACTCCAGCCAAGGCAAAAGAGCAAGCTTCTGTCTATAATAATGATAATAAAATATGTACATTTAAAATAGTAAAGCCATTTATCATAGTGAGTGGTGTCAGTTGCAGTGATAACCCTCAATTCTCACTGGCTTACCACAATGAAAGTTTCTTTCTCTCTCACACAACAATCAAAAAGTTCAGTTGACTTTGCTGGGTGCCTGCTCTCCTCCCCAGGTCTTTCCGATACTGGAGAGTGAATGTAAAACAAAAGCAAAGTCAAACAATAAATTCTGAGAACTTTTCTTGTTTTTTTTTTTTTTGAGATGGAGTCTTCCTCTCTGTTGCCCAAACTGGAGTGCAGTGACACGATCTCGGCTCACGACAATATGTGCATCCCAGGTTCAAGCAATTCTCCTGCCTCAGCCCCTGAGTAGCTGGGATTACAGGCCCACACCACCACACCCAGCTAATTTTTGTATATTTAGTAGAGACAGGGATTTCACCATGTTGGTCAGGCTGGTCTCGAACTCCTGACCTCATGATCCACCCACCTCAGCCTTCCAAAATGCAGGGATTACAGGCGTGAGCCACCACGCCCAGCAAGAACTTTTCAATGTTGACAAAAGACATCAAACCACATATTCACTTGATCACGAATTTGATTACTGCTGAATTTAATTTGTTAGTAGATTTTTTTAAAATGTTCTATGTATATCCATGAGGGATATTGCTCTATCATTTTCATTTCTTGTAATTTTATCATCAAATTTCGGTAGAAGAATTACTATGGTCTTATGCTTCCTCCTCCTCTACTTTCTAAAACAGTTTGTGCAAGATATAATTTCTTTCCTGAATGTTTGATGAAGCTATCTAGTGGAACTATCTGTGTCTGGAGATTTTGTGGAAAGATTGTTTTCTTAATATTAACCCAATTTTTAATAGATATATAGTACAATTCAGTTTCTATGTCTTCTTGGGAAAAACTTGCTAAATTGTATTTTTTTAACAAATTTGTCTATTTCATTTAAGTTACTGCATTTATTGACATAAGGTTGTTTATTATGTGCCTTTATTACCTTATTTATATCTAAAGGTCATGTGGTGATACCTCCTCTTCATTACTGTTTCAAGGAATTTGTGTTTTCTCCTGTTTCTTCTTGATTACACTTACTAAGATTTATCAATATTACTAATCTTTTCAGAGTGCAACTTTTTGCTTTGTTAATTTTCTCAATTTTATTTTTTTTAATTTCATTGATTTCTGTTCTTACGTTTCTTATCACTGTCTACTTATTTGGGGTTTAATTTGCTCATCTTTTACAAACTTCTTAAAGTGTAAACTCAGGTTGCTGATTTCAGATTCTTTTCAAATGTAAGCATTTAAATGTGTAAATTTCCATCTGAACACTGGCTGCCTTCTCCTAATTTTGATATGTTCTATATTCATAACCTCCAGTTCAAAATATTTTCTAACTTCTTTACGATTTCTTCTTTGACCAATGGTTTACTTCAAATTATGCTTTTCTGTTTCCAAAACAGCACAGGTTTTTCTAGATATATACTATTCATATATACTGTCCATATCTCAAAATATTTGTTCTAATTACATACCCAGCACAAATGTATGAGTGATCTAGTTACCTCACATAATTCATCTACTTGTCTTTGACTTAATTTCAGAATTTTTTTTTTGCTTATGAGTAATTTGATCTCAATGTGGCTTTTAATTTGCATTTCCCTGATGAGTAAGGAAGTGGAATAGCTTTTCATATATTTATTGTTATTTTGGATATCCTTTGTGAAGTGATTTCTCAGGTCTTTTGTCCATTTTTCTATTGTGTTGTCTGCCTTTTTCTTATTTATTTGTAGGAATTAATTCTTCATTCTGAATGAGTCCTTTGTCAGACATCTGTATTGAAAATATTTTTTAGAACTCTGGCTTCATTTAACTTTCTTACTGGCATCTTTTGATGAATAGATAATCTTAGTGTAGTCCAATTTTTCAACATTTCCAATCACAGTTTTCATTTTTTGTATTGTGCTTTAGATCGCTTTGTCTATCCCAAGGTCATGAAGATAACATCCTGTGTTTTCCTAGAGTTTTATGGTCTTACCTTTCATGTTGAGATTTGTGGCTCATCTGGAACTAAATTTTGTGGATCCTATGAAGTGTGGTAGGAATAGGGATTTGTTGTCTTATGTGAATATTAAATTGACTCTATACCACTTAATGAAAAAGTAATCTTTCTCCCTGCATTGCCATATCACCTCTGTGCATCACATAACAGTGTATATGTGGGTCTAGTCTATTTGCTTAGACTTGCACCCATATCACACTATGTTAATGACTATAGCATTAGAGTAGGTCTTTATACATGGTAGTGTGAATTTTCCACCTTTTTAATATTTCTTCAAGATTGTCTTGAGTATTCTTGACCCTTTTCATTTTCATAGAATAAAATAATTTGTTTTATATTAACTTTACTGGGATTCCATTGAATTTTTAGATCAACTTGGGAAGGATTGATGTCTTTGCTGAGTCCTCTATTATACAAACGTGATGTTTTCTTCCACTTATTTAGATCTTGTTTAATTTCTGACAATAATATTTTGTAGTCTTCAAAGTAGATATTTTGCCACACTTTCATAATAATTATTCATAAACATTGATGTCTTTTGATACTGTTAAAATGACAGATTTTTTTTACATTTAATTTTAAACTGTTGCATGTATAGAAATATACATGATATTTGCATATTGATCTTGTATCCAGTGAAGTTCTAAACTCTCCTATTGATTATAATGGTTTTTCCATAGATTATCCTTCCCAATCCTTATTATTCCATTTCTTTTTCTTGGCCTGTTTCACTCGCTGTGACACTAGCTGGGACCATCAAATTCAATACTAAGGAGACATCATAGCATGCTACTTTGTCTCATTTCTGATCTCAGGCAGAAGGCCTTCAATCATTCACTACTATATTAGTTCCCTAGAACCTCCATAGTACTGAAAACTCAATGGCTTAAAACACATAAATGTATTGTCTTGCAGTTCTGGAGGCTAGAAGTCTGAAATCGAGATGTCAGATGCTCCTGCTGAGACTCCGGGGAGAACTTTCCTCATCTCTTTGCAGTTTCTGGTGATGGTTGGCCATCATGGCTTGGCTGGCAGCTGCATCTCTCCCATCTCTGCCTTCATCTTCACATGTTGTTCTCCCTGTGTGTTTGTGTTCAAATTTCCCTCTTCTTATAAGGACATCAGTCATATTGGATTAGGCCCCAACTTAATGTCCTCATCTCAATTTGATCATACCTGCAAAGACCCTATTCCTAAATAAAGTCACATTCACAGGCATTAGGGGCTAGGATTTCAATATCTCTTTTGTTGGACACACAATCCAACTCACAACAACCACTAAGTAAAATGTTAGCTGTAGTTTTTTGTTGTTCTGTTATTTTATTTTTTAGATAAACCTTTTCACAAGAAGAAAATTCCTTTCTATTCCTACTCAAATAACAATTCTTAAAAAGCACAAATGAGTATAGAGTTACATCTTTGTAAAGCATCTATTAAGATGAGATTGTTTTTATCCTTTATTAGTATTTTGAATTGCAATGACTTTTAATTGTCGAGTTAACCCTACACACAGTACAAAGACCTACATTATTGATCAGATTTATAGGAAATTCAAGTCTTGTTCAGCACCAGGCTTTACTAATGATTAAAGATGCAAGCAACAACAGCAACATGCACCACGTCAATATCTGGGAGACCCTGAGCTCTTCACACTCAGTTCTCTGCATCTCCTTTTCCCACTAGAGTGAATTCTGCATTCAGAGAGAGGAGTGCAAACTGCATAGAGGACAAGTTAGCACAAGAAAGCAGTTGGATTTAGTTATCACTCAGCTTTTATATCCTCCAAGGCAGGCAGCCCTGTACTGGCTACATGACTAATTCTATTGCCTAGTGCAGAACTGCAGCCCATAAATTGAAGATCTATTTTTAACAAATATTAGAGACAAGCCAGGTACATTGTCCTGAAAGTGCTCCTGGATCAGTAATCTGTACCTAGAAACCCCCGCTGAAGTCTCACTTATGGTGTAGCTGGTGGGTTTCATCAGCCGTTCTTTGCTAGGAGTTTGGATCATGATTAAAACTGCCTCAGAGGCTAAAAGAATAAGTTACAGACATACTGTTTACCCATTCCTTCCCATCTTGTAATTCTGAAAAGTAACACATTTGGTTATAGTATATTATTATTTTAAAAGTATTGTTGAATTTGTTTTGCAATGATCTCCTTAGAACTTTACATTTATCTTTATCAAAGGAACATGCCTCATATTTTAATAATAAGCTTGTAGGATTTTGGTATCAAGAGTATGATGGCCTCACAAAATGAGTTGGGAATGAGTCCCCATTTTTTATATTTTGAAGGAGTGTAAGCTTTGTGTTATATATATATTTTCTCCTAAAATTATTAGAAAAATTAACCAGGGAAGTCATCTAACTTGATGTTTCCCTGTCAGAAAGCTTCATTTTGTAATTTTTTCAATGGAAACGTATGAACAGAAAAATCAAGTCATAAGTTTGAGAAGTTTGCTGATCTGAGCATTTTCAACGCCACTTTGAAGATGTGTTGTAGATGATGCCAATATCTCATTATGGATGTCTGTTACTTGTCTTTTCTAATGCAAGTTGAAGGGGTTTTCTTTGTTTTATTCTTCAAATGCAAACTAATTTTGGATTTTATACTGCACATTATGAATATTATGTTGTGAGATCCTTCTCATTTAAATTTTGTTCACATCCTATAAAAAGTATTTATATATACATTTTAACCTTCTGTAGGCTGTGGTTCCCATATCAGGCTAGTTTTCCAAGCCTTTCAGTCATATTCACATTTGTCCTAGATCTGTTCCGCCTAGTGATGAGTTAGGAAAATGAGCAAAGGTGTATTGGCTATCTCAGTTCTCAGAGTCTTTAGTATGCTGATTATCATCAGAACCATTAATGGACAGGTCAGAGGTGAGTCCAGGAGCTGATAAACAGCTTTATGGGGTCACTTTCCCAAACTCACGCTCCACTACCTCTTCAGTATTTTCTGGTTTACCAACCTTCCCTTTTTCAGTCCTCTGGCCCAAAACTGCTCTGTTTCATAATCACAGTCTATACCAGGCCCACATAGTGCAGAACAGAAAGAAAAATTAAAACACCTGGGATTGATTCTGCCCTCTTGGAGCTGTAGCCACACCAAATGCTAGAGTGAGGGTCCCTCTCTCAGATACTTAGCTCCTTTGGTTTTTCCATTGCTGGCTGTTTTCGCTCTTCCTGCCACCCACGTTATACAATTGATGATTTCCTTTGATCTTCCTACTGATGTTTATTTTGCAGAGTTCCCAAATTGCTGCCTATGCATTTTGTTCAGGTTTTATAGGTTGTATTTGGTAGGTTGCTGTGTGTTTACTCCATCTTCCCTGGAACTAGATCTGGAAAGTTACATTTTATAACTACTATTTAGTTAAGGTTACCAATATAATTTATAGGCATAGTTACATTGTATAGCTACTATTTAGTTAAGGTTACCAATATAATTTATATAGACATAATTTTATCAACATGTGTCTTCTTAATTCACTCTACTTCCCTCTATGTTTGCTCTTCTTATAAACATATATATTTTATTGTAGTGAGTGTCTTTATATGGTGAGTTCTTTGCATCACATGTCTATAAATGTCTTTATTGTCAGAATAATAGGAAAACAGAAAACAGTTTAGACCAAGTGCACTACTTAATTAGTTATTACAAGATAAATGTCCCTTTAACTCCACCCATAAATCAGAGAGAGTTTAGCAGCAACCACAGAGGGTGAGGCCATCTTCCCAAGACAAGCTCCATCCTCCCCTAACAAGACTAACTGCTGCTCTAGCTTTTATGGAAATACCCTTATTACTTTTTATTATTGTTCTGTTATATAGTTGAGGAGCCTAAACAGTGACTATAGGTTAGCCAGATTTTTAAAAATTTCTCTCTGTAACTTCCTAAACTTAAAGATTTTTTTCATTTAAGAAACCAATCCTATAGAAAGATTCTGCTGATTGCATTCCCATGGTAGGGTTTAACATTTTCATTTGTCCTCTAGATTTCCTGTAGATTAGTAGTTGAATCTATAAATTTAATCTGATTCAGATTCAGATTTCACTTTGGGAGGAAGATTACTCCATCAGTACTGTTGTATTCATTGTCAACAGGCATATAATATCTATCTTTCTTTCTCCTTCCCTCTCTCTCTCTCCCTTCCTTCCTTCCTTCCTTCCTTCCTTCCTTCCAGACAGAGTTTTGCTCTTGTTGCCCAAGCTGAAGTGCAATGTCATGATCTTAGCTCACTACAACCTCCACCTCCTGGGTCCAAGTGATTCTCCTGCTTTAGCCTACTGAGTAGCTGGGATTACAGGCACCTGCCACCATGCCCAGTTAAATTTTGTATTTGTAGTAGAGATGAGGTTTCACCATGTTGGACAGGCTGGTCTCAAACTTCTGACCTCAGGTGATCTGCCCACCTTGGCCTCCCAAAGTGCTGGGATTACAGGTATGAGCAACCATGCTCATACCTTTTTTTTTTTTTTCTTTTGTGATTGGTAGCAATAGATTCTTAGATAGCAGTGCTTAGATTTGTTTAATTTGTAATTGTTGCAAAGTGGCAATGCTCCAGTTCTATCATTCCCTCTTTCTTTAAAGATATCCACACATCTGTCATTAGCTTCCTAGTGGTAGTTTGCACAGGAAAGGGAGTATACATGTTCCCTTTATTCATGAGATTTTAACACAATACCTGGTCCCTTAGTATCCTATAAAGTTAACTAATCAGGGAGGGGTGTGTGTGTGTGTGTGTGTGTGTGTGTGTGTGTGTGTGTGTTGTGCACACGTGTATGTGTCCAGGTGTCCATGCAAACCACCAACTTCAGGAAGCATAATTCAACAAGAATCCCAGCTGTAGAGCTACAAAATCTATCCCAGTGTTTGTGATAAGGCTGTGTCTCACAACATCCTGCTTATTGTTCCCAGGAAACCTGTTCCTAAGAGATGCTGAACTCTGCTGACAACCAACTTAGGCTCAAGGGTTCCCAATGCCCCTGCTGAACCTTCCTTCCTGGCAATACAAGACCCTTCCATGCAACCTTTCCTCCCTCCCTTTTTCACTTGGGATCAGACATACATTGCAGTCTGACAGATCGCCGGACTTCTGTGGCATGCTCCCTACTTTTTTCCCACAGAGTCATTTCCTCCAATAAAATCCTTTCACATTTAATTCTGTATTGGTGGATCTGGACCAATAGTGTATTATTTGGAACTCATGGAATCACCTGTTTGGTGTGTTTTGATTACGGTCATTATCGTTACTGATCTTCAAGTTGCCCCGTGGTTTGGTGAGCGCCCGTTCTGCAGGTTGACTCCTGAGTTCCTTTAGGGCAACTCCACTTGTCTTGGCTGCTGCCCTTGCTCTCTGCTGCACGACGATATTCTGAGCTCCTCTGATCATCTTCTATATTTCCCTCCCATAGCCCTAGAACTGGCCATTTCAACCATTTCTCTAAAAAACTCTGGTACCTTTTAGTTCCACATGTTATTTTTGGGCCTCTTTAGTGGACAGATATAGGATATCTATCTATCTATGGAAAATATCCTATGAGTTCAAATTCAGGATTGCAGAGTGCTGATCTAATCTGTTCTACTTCACACTTGCAGCTCCTAAAAGTCCTGGTTCTCAAGGGCCCTGGGAATTCCAATAACACATGTATTGCTTACTTTCTTTGTCTCACATTTCAAGCAAAACATAAGCGGAGTAGCAATAGCAACACTGTCACCAACACGATTGTAGAGAAGCATTTAAAAGTTGTTTTGCATATACTTTTTCCACTTTCTCTTTCCCTTTTAAGAAAATTCTGCTGTCCGCCCGTTGTCAAAGCATGTAACTCTTACATGCTCTACTCTCCCTCATATCACGGATTTCATCTTAGCTCTCCATAGAAATACATATTTAATGCTTAGCCAATCTTTATGCCACCGTCTCTCCAGTAATGTTCATTATCTAAAGCTCATTCTCAGTACATTACAAAGAAAGGGCTCATGGAAAATATTCTCTATGTTATTCCATATTGATGACAGTTTGCACCCTTTATACTTGAAAGTCAGTTTGCTAGGATATAAAATCCTTGGCTCATTTTTTAAAAATTTGAGTATCTTTATATTATTCCTTTTATTCTGGCACAAAATGCTGCTCTTGAAAGTCTGATGATGAGCTAATTTTTTTTGTTTTACATACTATTTTCCTCCCTCCTCCCAAATATTTAAAAAGAAAGAGAAAGAAAATGTCTTGGTGTTCATTGTTCTGTGTTGACTTTCCCAGGTATCAATTTATTATTTCATTGTTTCAAATCTCTTGTTTATAAAATGTTTTCTTCAACAAAATGCCATTCTTAGTACTTGTTTTATTTCCTTGTTTGGAATTTCTTCTTGGATCTGTATGATACAGTTTTTTGTTGTTGGGATGGTAGTCTTTTATATTATCACTTTCACTCAAATTCTTGGCATGTCTTTAAATTTTTTTAAACTGTCCTCTTCTTCCACTTAAGACATTATCTATTGTGATTATTTACATTTTTGTTGTGATTACTTATAAAATTTTGTTTTTAATTTATTTTTCTTTGAATTCTATCATTTAATCTACACTGTTCTCTTTTTTGCATCTATTTTCTTAGACAATTATTTTAAAAGTTATAAGATATATATTTCTATAAACAATGGAAGTGTATCTTTCTGTTGACACAGTTTTAATCCTTTCATCAAAATGTCTTTCTGGCAAGTATTTTTTTTCCACAGAATGTTTGTATTCCTTTGGTTTATTTCCCTGTTACTAACTTTACCTGAAATTGTAGTTCTTCTAAATTTTCAGAATGGAGGCATGATTTAGAAGCGTTTCTCAAATCACAGCTCTGGAATACTGTGGTAGCTTTGTAATGTGCCTATCTGACAAAGCCAAACTGTTTTTCAGAATTCCCCTCACCGTATTTTTTTGGTTAGACTAGGGAGGTTTTTGTGGGAGCTTTGGAAGGAAGACATGAAACACCGGCCATTTTGGAGCTCACCGGTGTTGGGACTGATCTGCTGACTCACTTCCTTGGTGTGAAGCAGTGGCTGGGCTTCATCCTCCACTGGATCCTCCTTCAGCTTCTGCATCTCCTGGGCCAAATGTGTGTTTAGCTCCGTGACACAGAGCCACAGCTTCTGTGGGATACCACTTCCGCTAACGCCAGGGGCAGCAAGTCTGACCCAGATGTCAGTCCATCCTCGTGAGGTCCCAACATGTGCTTGCAGGTTCTTGCTTGCTCTTGCTCTTCCCCACTGTACAGACATCTTCCCTTCCTGGCTGACTGCCTTACTGTGAACTCCAGACTGCAGCTCCAGAGGCAAATATAACAGCTTCTCAAAGGCTGGCAAACCAGCTTCCAAGGTTCGCTGTTACACAATTATACACACAAACATGCACACAGACAGGCTCATGGTGTTGCTTCTCTGATTGAATGGTGACTGCTGATACAAGTGACCTGTGTTTTGAAGAAGTGTTAGAAAACATGGCATTTTGCTTTCTAGAAGTCTGACTCTATTCACCTCCCCGATTCACAACTGGACTTTAATTCCCCTTTTCTCTATTGCTGTCCACATCCAGTTCAATTTGAACGCCCTTATCAGTTTTCTCCCAGTGTGGGGCTTGTCCTGAAGGAGGTTTCCTTATTATTGCTGAGCGTTTTCAGGACCTTGTCTGCTCTGCAGACCTTACTGACATCTTCTGTCTCTCTCTGTCTTTAAGAATGAGCAAATCCTTCCCAATTCCAACTGCTTTCAAATGTTGGCCTTCTGGGGATTTCCAGAAAGTAGCCATTGGCAGGGTGTATTAGTCAGGGTTCCCTAGAGGGACAGAACTAATAGGATAAGATGAGGAGTTTATTAAGGAATATTGATTCACACGATCACAAGGTGAAATCCCACAATGGCCGTCTGCAAGTCGAGGAGCAGGGAACCCAGTCCTAGTCCCAAAACCTCAAAAGTAGGGAAGCTGACAGTGCAGCCTTCAGTCGGTGGCTGAAGTCCAGAGAGCCCCTGGCAAATCACTGGTATAAGTCCAAGAGTCCAAAAGCTGAAGAACTTGGAGTCGGATGTTGGAGGGCAGGAAGCATCCAGCACAGAAGAAAGAAGACTGGACGACTCAGCAAGCTAAGCCCTTCCAAATTCTGCATGCTTTATTCTAGCCTCGCTGGCAGCTGATTAGATGGTACCCATGCAGATTGAGGGTAGGTGGGTCCACCTCTCCCTGTCCACTGACTCAAATGTTAATCTCCTTCGGCAACACCCGCACAGACACACCCAGGAACAATACTTTGCATCTTTCCATCTGATCAAGTTGACACTCAATATCAACCATCACACAGGGCTTGTCATGTAATTTTGTAGGGCCCAATGCAAAACAAAAATGTAAAACACTTGTTCAAATAAAGAAAGAAAGAAAAATCTTTTTCCCTTTCTTCTGTGATCTCTCTCCCAACCTGTTCTGGTGACTTTTATTTGCCATTCAATGTTGTATTCACTTGAGCCCAGGAATACCTGTGGGGTGAGCACAAACCTTTATAGGCCCCAGAGCCCCAATCCACAGTTCCCCTCATGGGGCACACATGCCCAACCTGAGGCCTCCTGGTGCCAGGTCCCCACAGGAGGTGAAGGTTGGCTGAGGTTGCTGGGCAGAGGCAGGGAAGCAGAGGGCTGAAACCCATGGTGGGGAAGCAAGGAGGCAGTGAGACCCAGGGCCATACAGGTGCTGAGTCTCCCAACCCCTGGTGCATGTTTCATGTACTATTGGACAAGTTTAAAGATAAACTCATTAAGAATTTCTAGACAGCAACTGCTGACCAATTGCTAATCTCGCAGTGAGAGCCCCTTCTGAACACTGGTGGCAGGCCCTTAAGGCCAGGCCTGTCTTCCAGTCATACCGAAGGCCTCAGGCCTGTCAGACAACGATTGTCCTCCTCTGTCAGAGCTGCACATGTCTTTTGGAGGTCAGTGGTTCCTCTCTCTCCTCTTGTGTTTTAAGCTCTTAAGGACACTGTGGTATCTAGCTTTATTGTAGGAGATGTCTGTAGAATTTGTGTTTTGCTATCTCCATTGCTGTGTGTTCATGGTGGGAGCTAAAGAAATTCCAAAGCAATACTACTACTTTTACCATCTTCCAAAAATCCTTGAAAAAATTTTTATCTGTATATAAAATTCTAATTTGATAGTTGTTTATATGCAGTCATTTTGAAGATATTATTCCGCAATGTTCTGACAATTGCTTTTGCAAACTCTATGACGATTCTCTGCTATTCCCAGATAGCTACTTCGTCTTTTCTCTTCAGAAGCTTTTAGGACCTTTTTTTTCATCTTCAGGTTCACTAAGACATGCCTTGGTGTGTTTGTTTTTATTTATCTTTCTTGATACTCCTAGTCAATTTTCATCTGAAAGCTCCCGTACCTTACAAAATATCTGAATTCTCTCTTCTAAAATTGCTGTTGCGCCATTTCCTTTGGTCTCTTATTCTGAAGTCCCAACCAAATTTATGTTGTAAACTTTCATTGTTCCTTGGCTTTCTAAACACTGTCCTTTCATTAACTTTTGTTTGTCTCTGACTCTGATGTTAGTGGTGGATGTGTGGACTGTATTTCCCTATTTGCATGGAATAGTTTGGTCCCTTCATGTTGTCCCTGTGAAATTACTATGCCCTTTTCACTTTCAAAAATTTCCCTGTTTAGAAGGCCCTCGCTATGATCTATGATCCTTACTTTTAACTTTGAGTTCATTAATCTTCTAAAATGCATTCATTCTATCAATTGAGATTTATAAATGGCATTGTTTATATGTTTTCACTTTGATTATTTTTAATTGTTTGAGTCCGCTTAATCTTATTTCATTTCCATCTGTTTTGTTTCTAGATTGCCTCTTTCCTGGTCCTTAGCCAAGGGAAGCAGGCTTTTGTTGAGACTTTTTTTTTTTGTCTGTACCTGTTGGCAGTGTGTTATGGAATATGCAAGGCAGAAAGAAATCCCAGGGGCTCACTGCTGAGTTATTCTTCTGTCCTGAGGTCCCTCGCCAGTCTGCCTTTTTCTCTCTGCCCTTCAGCATCTGATGTTTGTCTTCTATATAATGTTCAGGGCTTAGCTGGAGGAATAGGGAGAAGTCTGTCATTCCATTTGGTTCCAGAACTAGTTGCCCCTGCTGCCTGTTTTTATGATGTTGTTATTTTCATTCTTTTCTTCAGCTAAAATATGCTTTATTTAATGGCATTTTGTGGGAAGAGGCTTGACTTTCTCAGCATAAGAATTCCTTATGTGTTTGGGAACTTCATTTTGCATGCCTCTCTCCTTCTCCTTATTCCACTATGGTTAACAACTTTGCAACTGACAATATCTACCTCCTTGGAGCCTCAGTCTAAAACCACATTTTATCTTATTGAATCCAGTGTGTGTGTGTCTGTAAACCTGGGGACATTGCATATGTCATCCCCAGGTCAGCAGAGGCCAGGCCCAGGTCAAGGTTCAGGGCTCCCCATTGGGGTCCACACTTCCTAGCTGTCCCAGGGAACAGCAGCTTCTCCCCGCCCTCCTGAGTCTGAGGCTGTGCGGCAGGAGGTCATTTTAAGCACTGAGATGGCTCCCGTCCCATTTTTCCTGGGAGCCAGAGGCTTCCATTAGCTCTGTAGCTTCTGCTTTTCTAGATTTCTCAGCCACAGATATGCTTTTCCTGTTTTACAGCCTAGTTACACATTTTTTAGGTTTTATTCCCATGCATATTGTATCTATGAGATTAAAGAAGAGGGAGCCTTCAGTACATGCTCTTTCAACGCTGCTTTGACTTGAAGTTGAGATTCCACATTTAGCCCATCAAATAAGGAAAAGTGAAGAAATATGATGAAGGACAAAGCCTGAGGGGCCTAAGAAAAACTACACTGACATGCACAGTTGTTAGGAGAGGAATTGAGAATATATATGAAAATTTGAATTTGCATCCTACTTAATACAATAACTTTATAAATTAGCCTACAGAATACAGTGAGTAATATATACATTTAAGATATATGTTAAAATATTTATTACAGTATTGTTTACATTAACAAAAAGAACAACATATTTTCTAAAGCCCATTGATGTGGTTTGCATGTGAGTACCCTCTAAATCTCATATTGAAAGGTAATCCGTAGTGTTGGAGGTGGTGCCCGGTGAGAGGTGTTTGTACCCTGGGGGCATATCCCTCATGACTTGGTGCTGTCTTCACAATAGTGAGTGAATTCTTGTAGGATCTGGTTGTTTAAAAAGAGTGTAGCAACTCCCCTCCTTCTCTTGCTGCTGCTCTTGCCATGCGAAACACAGCTTCCCCTTTGCCTTTAGCCATGACTGTAAGCTTCCTGAGGCCTCACCAGAAGCCAAGACAATGCCAACACCACACTTCCTATACAGCCTGCAGAACCGTGTGCCAAATAAACCTCTTTTCTCCATAAATTATCCAGCTTCGGGTATTTCTTTATGGCAATGCAAAAATGGCTTAATGCACCCATCATTAATAGACAAATGAACAAAGGATGGCATACCCATGAACTAGAATGCTATGCAGCCTTAAAAGAAGGGCATAAATATGTGCACACAATAAAGAATACACCCAAAAAGCACATACTAACAAAATTTATGGAATATATAATATTATCTCATTTGGGTGAAATAGTTCTTTTTTTTGAGGGGGAGTAAAATAGTTCTAAAAGCCAGTTAAATAACTTTTGGCAGTCATTAATTGTAGTGATTGGAAATGAAGCAACAGGCACTTTTACCTCTGTACCCTTTCAAACTGTTTGCAGCTTTATTAACATATCCTTAACTGTACTGATATATTAAAAACTAGCCCTTATTGATGGTAGGAATCTAAAATGGCACAGGTACTCTAGAAAATAGTCTGGCAATTTCTTACAAAAGTAAATGTACGATTAGTACAGATACAGCACTTGCAATCCTGGGCATTTATCCCAGACTAATGAAAACTCATGTTCACACAAAAACCTGTACATACATATTCATAGTTATTTTACTTTTAATAGCCCCAAACTGGAAACAACCCAAGCATCCATCAATGGGAAAATGGTTAAATATAACTGCAATATATCACTACAGTGGATGACTACTTTGCAATGAAAAAGAATGCCATTGATAAACACAAAACAGCTTGGACAGATCTCAAGGGAATTATGCTGAGTTTAAGGAAAAGCAATCCTAAAAGATGACAGATTGTATAATTCCACTTATATTTCATCCTTTAGATGTCAAAATAATAGAAATGTAGAACAGATTAGCAGGTGCCAAGGGTTAGGGATGGAGGCTGGTGGTAGATGGGTGGGTTTGGCTATAAAAGGACAGTGTGGGGGAGCCTTCTGATGAATGGAACTGTCCTGTATCTTGTTTGTGGTGGAGGATTTCTAACTTATGCATGTGATAGAATTGCACAGAACTAAACACACACACACACACACACACACACACACACACACACACACACAAATGGGTACATGCATATAAAATTGGGGTAATATATACTTTCAAGATGTTACCATTGGGAGAAATTGGACAAAGGATAGACAGGATATCTCTATATTATTTCTTACAATTACATATGAATCTAAAATCATGCCAAAATTTTTAAAGTGCAATGAAAAAAAAAAAAGTCTTTAAGAGTGTGATTTTCTTCTCCATACAGATTGCATGAATTTCTTTGTTGGATTTTTCTAAATATTTTAGAGATTTTGTTTCTATTATAAATTGAATCTTATTGTCTATTACATTTTCTTAATAGTGATTACTGGTTTTGAGGGATGCCGTTCATTTTTATATGCTTCTCTTGGATCTGGAAATGTCTCTAGATTCTCCTGGTTGTTCTTACAGCTTGTCTGTTGAGTCTCTTTTTCTATGAGATTTTAATACAAATCGTATTTAACTTTAAAGATGTTTGTAAGAATGCTTTGAGAAAAAGAAAACCATGTGAGTTTTTTCTTTATCTCCATTCATGTAAAAAATTACACTGCTAGACTTTTCTGATAATAATCTGATGTTGAATCATTTCTAATGGCATTCTTGCTTTCCTGGTATAAATGCTTCACAATCACTTTGTTTCATTAATTTAAAAATAAACACTTGGGTTTAATTAGCTTACTCCATTATTCCATTTCTGATTTCTAAGAGTATGTTCACCCATGAAATCGCTCTGTCATTTTCTTTGCTTGTAATTTACTTGCTCTGTTTTGGTACCAGGGTTATGAGCTGACTTCATTAAATGAGTTTGGAAGCTTACCTTTAAGTTCTGTTTTCCGTAACAGATTATTTAGAATATAGGCTACATTTTCTTTGAGAGTTTGGTAGAATTTACCCATGTAATACTGTCTGGGTTGGCAGCTGCTAGGCAAGGAAAAAATTTGATCACCATTTAAAAATTTTTATTTGTTATTGGTCTTTGTAACGTTTTCTTTTTCTTTTGGTACCAGATTTGGTATTTTAAGTTTTTTCAAAAAATTTTTTACCTCATCTAGTTTTTTTAACTTGATGTATATAGTTGGACATATCTAAAGGTACATGTGACATTTTCATACCTGTATACAATGTGTAATGATCAAATCAGGGAAATCTGGACACCCATTACCCCAACCATTTATCTTTTTTGTGTATGGACTATTATACACATCTTTTAGCTATTTTGCAATATGCAATAAATTATTGTTAACTATAATTTTTCTACTATACTGTCAAATACTGGAACTCATTTCATTATCTAACTGTATCTTTGTATCCATTAAGAATTTTATATTTAGTCCTCTATAGCTATTCATAAAATTCTCGTCAAAAATGTTTAAATCAAATTGTTTTTCAAATGTATATCAAATAAACACTTTACTCGCTAAGAGGAGTAAATATACTAGTACTTCCAAATCATTAATAATATCCCATTGTTTCCCCAGATACTCTTCAAATGGAATTATTAATCTGGTTTACTTGTGCTCTTGTGGCTGAAATGTCCGATTGTCATCCTAGAGTTTTCTCTTTTCATCATCCTGGGGATTCTTCTGTTGTTTTCTGAAATTTTTTTGGTCCCATAATTACCTCTTTCTTCTATTGCTGTCACATTTTAGTGTAGCAAATACTTCTAAGGAAGAGTGCACAAGAATCAGCAATCACACGCTTTGAGACATGACTATCTGAAAATATGAGATTGACTGTTACACAGAAGTCTGGATTGGAAATATTTTTTCTTTAGTAGGAAGGTCAAGGCATTGTTTATTGTCTGAGGTCATTTCCATGAGTCACTTTTTTTATTTGTCTTTTTAAAATCCATAATGTTGCCCCTTCTCCTCATATTCTGAAATACCACAGTGGTTAGTTTCGTGCGATTCCCCGTCCTACACTGTGTCAGGTGTTCAGTGGGACCCTTCAATCTGGAGACTGCCCTGAGAGTCTGAGAAAATTTCTAGTATCATTTCATTGTCATTTTTCTTCCTTCTTATTTGTCCTTGCTTTTCAGAACTGTAATTATTTGGATATCGGCCCTTCCAGAAGGATTCTTTTCTCTTATACTTCGTTTGTTGTTTTGCTCTAACTTTCTGAGAGAGCAATTCCACTCTATCTTCTTGCCTTTCAATCAAGTATTTTGGTTTTCCCATAACATTTTTTTATTTCCAAGAATTTTTTTTTTCCTGCATGCTTTTTAAAAGCATCCTGCTTTATTCCCTGGCCTCACTCCCCACAGGCACTTAGCTTTCTGTGGACTTCATTTGTAACATTAAGAGATGTTACAAACTTTTAAAAGTGTGAAAGTAAACTCATAGAGCTTCTCACTTTTAAAAGTTTGTAACATCTCTTATGTCATCTTGTTTGCTTTGTCCTTTTCCACTGATGCTTTCTTTTTTCTCTTTATTCTGATGTCAGTGAAATTTTAAATATAAGTATAATCTGCCAGGTTTAAAAGAAGTTTCTTATAATTAAAAAGTCTAGCACATTTATGTCAGTTTCCTTCACTGATATTCCATTTACTTGCATTTTAATTTTTTGGCACAACTTTGCCAGGTAGCAGTCTACATAATAATCTTTTTAATAACCAGGCTTTATTTTTATAATAATCTTCTTTAAGGAAAAGTGAAACAATGGCTTTAGAAGTTTATAAATCACTAAACAAATTCTGAAAATAAAGCACAAGTTGGGGTAGCTATCCTACCTTAAAATAACACATAGTACAAAACTATTTTAATAAAGAACAATGTGCTTCTAGAACAGGAGCAACAGAGTAGCCTGGGCAGTGCAGGCAGAGCCACACATGTACTCAGGGATATAGTGTATGATGGTGGTTGCGTTACCATTCACAAGGATGTGTTTATTACTGTGTAAATGGTGCAGCATAAACAGACTGAGTACCCACTGAGAGAAATAAAACTGGATTACACGTGAACAAAAGATAGTATTGAATAAGTTAAAATTCTGTAAAGAAAGTAAATCTGCTAACAGGCAGAGATGCAGGATACCTTTGTGAACTCAGGTGGAGAAATCCTCCTTAACTAAGATCCAAGAATCACACACACTAAAAGGAAGGAAGGATGGACTTCACTCATTCAGAATTTATTTCTGTGTAGCCAAGATAAAGTCAACATACAGATAACAGAGGTCTACTCTTTTAAAAGACACACAAAGTGCTTCTGCAACAATCCAATAGAAAAAAAATGGACCAGGGTCATGAGAAAGCTCTTCAGATGGAAAACCAGACAGAATACCTGCTAACTAGATGAATGTATGTATGCTTTACCTCACTAATTATCTGAGACATGCAACTCAAAAAATCATATTGCCATACTGACATCAGAGTGGCAAGATTAGAAAATCTGATCATGTTAAATGCTAGTGAGGATGTGGAGAAATGGAAATCTTTGTTTACTTTGGAAATTAAAAACTAGTGAAGCCATTCTGGAAGGCAATCATTAAAAATTATTTATGTATATGCCATCTAACTTGGAAATTCTCCTCCAGGGTGTATCCCACAAAGAAAATCTCAGTGGTAAGCACACATAGACCACTACAAAGTTATGCATTCAGCCTTGGTTATGAGAGCAAAGAGCTGGGACTAAGCTGAAAACCTTCCTTACAGAAATAGATAAGGATGTGTATTGCACTGTTTAGATCTCAACAGCAGTCCAAATAAGGAATTAGATTGACATATATCCACATATGTGTGACTAATCAACAAAGCATTATTTGCATTAATCACATATATACACAACTATTCTATATCATACATATATTTAAGTGAATGTATAAAAATGGTTTGAAAAGATTCTCTTTAGTTAGAATTTGTGCATATTGTGAAAGCCAGGATAGGGAGTGGAATGGGAAAAGGAATGATGGATGAAAAGGAAAATTAGTAACAAACAGAAAAGAAGGAAGGAAGGAAGGAAAGAAGGAAAAGAAAGGAGGGAAGGAAAGAAAAAAAAGGGAACTTTGTTCAGACTGATGGTAAGTGTGCCATAAACTGGGGAATATAGTCTAGTTAATTTTTTTCATCTGTAATTTTTTTTGAGACAGAGTCTTGCTCTGCTGTCCAGGCTGGAGTGCAGTGGTGCAATCTTGGCTCACTGCAACCTCCACCTCCTGGGTTCAAGTGATTCTCTTGTCTCAGCCTCCCAAGTACCTGGGATTACAGGTACATGCCACCTATCTGGCTAATTTTTGTAATTTTTTTAGTAGAGATGAGCTTTCACCATGTTGGCCAGGCTGATCTCAAACTCCTGACCTCAGGTGATCCGCCTGTCTCAGTCTCCCAAAGTGCCAGGATTACAGGCGTGAGCCACTGCGCCCAGCCCATCTGTAATTTTAAAAAACAAAACCAGTTATAAATTGGATGCTAGTGACTGAAAAAGTCATCTCTGGAGAAATTCACAGTGCAGTTGGAGAGTTGGATAATACAGCTACAGAGATGACCATTATTCTCAGGACGACAGTAATCTTGCCACCCGACGGAACATTACTATATAATATGACAGAAAATCTATCAGAGGAAAACAAGACTGTGACCTTTTAGTGATCTTCCAGGGAAAAGCATTTTTCTTTATTCCATTAGCACTGAGATTGATGATTTGGGGTTAAGGTAGAAGATCTCAAATTATGTGCTTGGATTACATAAGAGACTTGAGCTTGATGGAGGGCTGCGGAGTGCCCACATCCAACCAGCTTGCGTTCCATCCAAAGCAGAACTGACAGTTGACTGAAGACCCTTGTGCTGTGTCATGATGATTGTGATGGCTGAGGACAAAGAGGCGAGAGAATGAAGTGTCTAAGTCCGCACTGGAGACCAGTAGTTACGAAGGCCCTGTTGTATGCCAGGTGCTTATGGAGGCTATATAAATTAATCCTCATGAAAAACACAATAGGCAAGGATTCTCCTCTGAAATTTTACAGATGAGATCAAGAGAGGTGATGTAAATTGCGCAAGGTCAACTGGTAAAAACAAGCCGAGGCCAAGCTCAAGTATTTCTGACTCTTTTCAATGTATAGCACCTTACATTCATCTCTAAAAGGCTAGAGTTGCATTCTGTTATCCACATGGATTCATCCAATGCTGAGATGTCATCGTCTTATTAGGCATGCCCATTACAGGGTTTCCCACAGCTGTGCCCACATAGTCCTTTGTAAGAGGATAGCCTCAGGTACTCATGTCATGATCCCCATGCCCAGTTTATAGCTGATGAACTAGAGTCTGGTGATGGGCTGAAGGTAAGGGGCCTAAGGTGTGGTCTAGAATGGAAAGAGTTTCTCTGGCAGGGTTAGGTATATCAACTGAGCAAAGTAGGTTCCACCTGTCTGGAAATTGAAGTGAGAAGTTTGGTAGCAGTTAGCTCCTTGGTAGGCAAATGGGAGGTGGTTCCACACAGGGAGGAGTGGACAGACAGCAGAGAGTTGAGTGATCTGCCAACAGAACCCTGGAGTGGAGGTCCCGGGACTCGCACTGTGGAGGATGTCAATGCCCAGCATTAATGCTCAGGATGCCATCCCCCTGAAGTCTCCCTGGTGGCCGGTCTGGGTTTCCTGACTTGGATGTGAAGCTTGGTTGTCCAGTTTTCTCTAAGTCCCTGTGAAGACTCACCCCATGGGATTCCTGTTTTCCATTTTCTTAAATGAATCCTTAAAATATATTCCCATTTATGTGAGGTGGGGTGAGAAAAATCTGTTTCATGAAACCAAAGAGCCGCAATGAACCATCGCTTTGATTTCTTAACTTTCTAGAAGGTGGCCTCCAACTTTGATCAAGAAGACTTAGTCAAGCGTAAGAACGTACAGCTAGAGGGAGGGCTTCATGCTTCAATTTTCAATGGCTATGAGCCACAGGTGCCAGGGCAGCCATGTACCCCTCACATGACTTGTAGAGGCAAAGTTGAGAACGTGGTTCTGACTTAGGAATGTCAGTGAATTAGGGCACAGGGGTTGTGTTGGTTAAGGACCAGGAGTGAAGAAGAAGTTGTATAATGAGAATGGGAGCCTCTGCTGGGTGGGACGGCATCTCAGGATATTTGTGGGGCATGTACTCAGGGATCCCATAGTTAAGTTAATCATGGTAGTGGTTCCTTTATGAGCACTGGTTAGAAGGATAAAGAGAGGACATCTCAATGAATCCAGTAGGAAAATTATCATAATGTTTTGATTACAAGGGAGTTTCCTGGTATGTGGGATTTTTAGAGCTAAAACCAGGAGAGTACTGAACAAACAAGGATGCTTAGTCAATTCTAGAACTTGCAAGTTACAGAAACCCAACCCTCGCTAGTTAAGCAAAAGCAGATGATTTGTCAACTTACAGGGAAGAAAGCCCTAAAGTCTAGTTTGCAAAGTTCCATATGGAAAGGATTAAGTCGTTCAAGGAGCTCCTGCCTTGACCTTCCAGAAATTTCACTGATCAGCATGAGGAGCTCTTGATAAACACCCATGCCCAGCCTCCTAGAGATTCTAATCCCATTGTTCTGGGTCTGGGATTCAGTGCTTTTTAAAAACCTCCCTTATGTGATTCATATATGAAATCACTGCTTTCCAGGAATAACAGGATAAGCCCATTGTTCTCATATTTATCTTCCCATTGCAATCATCTGAAAAGCTTTTAAAAATGCCCATGTTGGTGTTCCATTCCCCAGAGATTGTGGTTTAACTTGTCTAGATGTGGCCAGGGTTTGGGTAGTTGTTGAGATCAGCAGAGGACTGTAACTTGCATATCCACAAATCTGGGACCCACTCCTAGACCCTTTCCCAGAATAGCCCCAGAATTCAAGCAGGGGAAGAGTAAGGATGTGTGGTACTTTAGTCATCAGATAAATCAACAAAAATCATTTGCAAACCCTGTGACCTAGCTGAAGGTCTGGTCTTGTTATTCTGCCTAAATGGAGCATGGGTACAGGTGATTAGAAGATTTTGCAGGCAGCTGGGATGGGACCCTGGCCAGATAGAGGCTGACTTGTCCACGATCCTCTCACTCTCTCCATACTTTCATGACCGTCAATCAAGGCTTCTGACAGATGTGCAGTTGAAGTCCTGGCTCTGGCACCTGTTAGCTTACTTGATATCAAATCATCCTCAGCTTTGGTTTCCTCAGCTTTAATATGGAGATAATACCACATACAGTGGAGGGCCTATATGAAGTAATGATATATAGCTAACGTAGAACAGATTAATACTATTTCTTTCTCACCACCTTGAATATCTGAGTCCTCCCATTACTTCCTTTAGTAATGGAATATGTGTCTGCTATCCTACAGTCACAATCTGCACGTTCTCAGTTTTCATGAACACACTGCTCTAGCATTCCCAGCTACATCTTTAAGAAATTGTAATTCCATGACTCTTAACTTATCAGAATTTATGAATTGGCAGCCACAGAATGTTTGAATCAGTGCTGAAGTTTTCAGAGAGAATGACTATGGGATTCTGCTGTTTTGATTTTAATATTCTGAAAATGCAAATTGAGGCTTGCGTGCAAATATAATTTTCCAATATCATGATTCAGCAGATCTCAGATTCCATGACTCTGTAGATATTCAAAACCCATGACTTAGTGATTCTCTGATATGGCACTGATTTTCTATTTTGGTGATCAATACAGAGAAAACGTAAATGTGAACCTATAGCCATCGTGCAAAGGATGTTCATGGTAGAGCCAGTCTTAACTTGTTTGATCGTGGGTGAACAGAGTTGTATCTGGAGCTGCGAGACTCATGTACCTGAGGCTTCTTCAGAGGATTCGGTTCTACAATTCCAGCTCATTGAAGAAATAGCATCTATCAGAACAGCTGAAATTTCAAACTGAGATTAATTTTTGTTTGTCCTTTTTAAAGATAATGAATAGTGCTTAGGTAACAATCAGTATAGCGAAGCATTTGCACAGTGAGCACAGAATAAGGATAAGATAATCATGCTTCTCAGATTGACTCAGAAATCTTCAGATGTAATAACTTGATGGTTTTAAGACTGACTTGGCAATTCTTATAGGCAAACAATAAGATACTAAAAATAGAGACAAAAATTAATTAGCATTATAGAGAAAAAATTCAGAATATCAAAAGGCAGAAAGACCCAAAAACACACTCAGCAAGAGACACAACATGCAGGATCTGACCACTGCTTCCTCTTTCTTCTCCTATGAACACCCAGAAGTGGAGGAATCCCAGCTGTACTTGGCCTTCATTCTTTGCTGCACTGGTGGACACCTAATCTAGGGAGAAGCATTTCACTGGCTGGATAACCTCAGTCAGACACTCACTCTTGTCATCTGTTCAAGGATCAAAATTGTGGTTGGTTTTGGAACTAGACAGTCAAACAAGCTGGAAGCTAGAGAAACTTATTGTGAGGGACTATCCCTGCTGATGGCCAGGGTTGGGGTGGGGTGTGATTTGTGCAGAAAAACACAGAGACCAGAGATTCTGTTTCCCCCTCCGCATGTGTTTTCTTCCCTCAAGTTTCAGAACACACGCCAAATTAACTTTTTTCCTTGGATTTATGTGTACATTAGTTTATTATTTATCTTTTTATTTTAAGATGAAATGAAACCAGACCAAAACAAATGTAGAGATTAGTTAATTATGATAATAAGGTATAATGCCTTTGTCACAACTACCCAGGTCAAGAAACAGAACTTTGCAACAACCCCAAAAGCCCTCCGTCATGCCCTACCCAAATTACATTGCTTCCCGTAAATGTATCTATGTTATATTGATTTTTGTAACAGACACTTCTTTGCCTTTCTTCCTAATTTTACCATCCAAGTGAGTATAGTAGGCACTATAGTATAGTTATGTCTATTTTGCCAGCTTGCTGTGGTATATAATTATCTTTCAATCTGGAGATTTCTCTTCCATCCTTTTCTTTTTTTTTAATATACAATTTATCTGTCAAGTCTGGCCTCTTTTACCTGTAGAGTCTTCCACCGTGTGGATTTCAAACTCATTGTGTAGCTCAGCATGTATCCCTGCCCTATTTTCTATCAACTAACAGTAGAATCCAGAGGCTCAATCAAACTCAGGGTCAATCCTTTTGAAAGGCCACTGTTTGTGTTGTGGCCTTTCACCAAGAAGCACATTGTGGCTGGTTTTCACCGTTTTGATGTCACCAACTAGTGAGACTCAGTGCCTGTACCCATTCATTAATTGAGTGCTGTAAAAAACTGATGTAGTTATTGTATCATTTTGTTTTCATTTACTCTTTTAAATTTGTCAAGGTATGTTTTTTAGTTCAGAATGTGGTCTATTTTGTAAATATAAGCATGGAAAATTGAGGAGACTCTATTCTGCTGTTGTTGAATGAAGTATTCTATAAATGTCAATTTGATCCTGTTGATTGATGGTGGTGTTCCGTTCAACTATGTTCTTACAGATTTTCTCCCTGCTGAATCTGTCAATCACTGATAAAAGGATAGTTAAGTCTCCACCTATAAGAATGGACTCATCTATTTCTCCTCAAAATTTAATAATCTTTTTCATCATGTATTTTGACATCATTGTTAGATGCACATACACTAAAGATTGGGATGTTTGGGTGACGTAATCCCTTTATCATGATGTGATGTACTTTTTTATCTCTGATTATTTTCCTTGCTCTGAAGTCTGTTTCTTGTGAAATTAATATAGCTACCACAGTTTTCTTTTAATTAGTGTTAGCACGAGATATGTTTCTCTACCCTGTTACTTTTATCCATCTGTGTTTTTATGGCTAAAATGAGTTTCTGTTAGACAACGTATAGTTGGGTCTTATTTTCTTATTCACTCCAACATTCTATTTTAATTGCTGTATTTAGACCGTTGACATTTAAACGGATTATTGATATAATTGAATTAATATCTAACAAGTTTCTTACTGTGTTCTATTAAATGTCCTTGTTTCTGTTTCTTTCTTTCCTTTTTTTTTTTTTTTTTTTTTGTTTCTGTCTCCCATTCTTTTTCTGCCTCGTCTGGTTTTAGTTGAGCATTTTATCTGACTTATTTTTAACTCTTTTTAAATGTTTTTGAGCAATTGCCCTAGAGTTTGCAATATACATTTACAACTAATTCAAGTTTGACTCCAAATATACTAAATCATTTTAAATGTTTTAAAATGGAGTGTTTACAGTTTCTCCTTCCCACTCATTATAAAATTGCTGTCATTCATTTCACTTATCTCTGTGCTACATCCACACAATTCACTCTTTACTATTATTACTTTGAACAAACTATTATCTGTTGGTTCCATTAAGAAAAAGAAAAATGAAAGATTTTATTTCACCTTTATCAAAGTTTTTAACCTATATCATTTTTGTTCTCACTGAAGAACTTTTTTAACATTTCCTGCTAGGCAAACTCCCTCATTTTTGTTTATCTATTAAAGTTATTTATTTCTCTGTAACTTTTGAAAAGTAATTACTCTGAGTATAGAAACATAGGCTTTTTTGTTATTCCTAGAAACACCTTAAATATTTCACTCCACTGTTTTCTTGCCTGCATGGTTTCTAAAGACAGAAATAATTTTTATCCTTGCTCCTCAATAGATAAGGTGTTTTTTCCCTCTGACTTCTTTCAGTATTTTCCCCTCATCTTTTAATTTCTGGAGTTTGGGTATGATATGCTTAGATGTAGATTTCTCGGCATATATTCTACTTGGCATTCCCTGAGATTCCTGTATTTGTGACTTGGTGTCTAACATTAATTTGGGGAATTTTCAGCCATTATTATCTCAAAAATTTTCTCTGTTCTCATCTTTCTTGTTTCTCCTTCTCATATTACCATTATATTAGGTACATGTTACACCTTTTGCAGTTGTCCCATAGTCTTGGATAATTTGTTCCATTGTTTTAATTGCTTTTTCTCTATGCATTTCAATCTTGAAAGTGTCTCTTACATTTCTTCAAACTCATTGGTTCTTTCCTTAGCTGTGCTTAGTCTACCAATGAGTCCATCAAAGGCATTCTATATTTCTGTTATAATGATTTTATTTCTTGCATTTATTTTTTTACCTATGTTTATAATTGATGAACAAAAGTTATATATATTTATGGTTTATAAAACATTTTGATATATATGGATATTGTGAAATGGCAAATATACATATTGTGAAATGGCTAATATAATCAAGCTAATATACATTACCTCATATATTTATATTTTTATGATTAGCACACTTAAAATCTACTCTCAGCAATTTTCGAGCATATGATATACTGTTATTAACTATAGTCACCATAATGTACAAGTGATCTCTTAAACTTATTGCTCCCTTCTAACTGAAATGTTACACCTTTTGACCAACATTTTCTCAGTTCAACCCATATACCAGCCTCTGGTAACCACCATTCTACTCTCTGCTTCTATGAATTCAACTTTTTAGATTTCATGAAGTGAGATCATGCAGTATTTGTCTTTCTGTATCTGGCTTATTTCACTTTGCATAATATCATCTAGGTTTATTCACAAATGACAGTATTTATTTAATTTATCAGGCCAAATAGTGTTCTATTGCGTACATACACCACATTTTCTTTATTCATTCTCCCAGTGATGAACACTTAGGTTGATTCCATGTCTTGGCTATTGTGAATACTGAAATAAACACAAGAGTCTAGATATCTCTTCAGCATACTAATTTTATTTCTTTTGGATATATACTCTTGCATTTCCTTTTAACTCTTTCTCAGAGTTTCCATCTTTTTGCTTATATTACCAATCTGTTCTTACATTTTGACCAGTTTTTCCATTAGATCCATGGCATACTAATTACAGTTGTAAATTCTCAGTCTGAAAATTCCATAATCTCTGCTATAACTACTGCCTTTTTATCTGTTCCAGGTATATCCAGGATTTCATATTGCATTTAATTGCCATGACTTCTTGGTCTTCTCCAATTTGTGATAATGTCTTTTTTTTTCTTTGTCTTTTAGAACTTTGATTTTCTTTTGAAAAGCACTGGACAGGTATTTTGAAGAATGCACCTCAATTTGGATTTTTCTGATGTTTTCTCATTGTTAGCTAGAGAATATTGATTATTAGGAAGGATACCATCTACTCAGGTGCCCTTGACACACAGGAAAGAGGTACATGATATTGATCATTTATTACTGGTGATGTTAACCTTAATCACACGGTTCAGGTGGTGTCTGTCAGCGAGCGCCAGAGTAAACTTTCTTTTTTCCTCTTTTCCCTTATGAGATGGGAAGGATATGGGAGGGGTGGAGTTGGATATTTCTTTTTCCGAAGTTAGTTAGGTTTCAAACAAATACTTAGAAATGTAAATACTTTCTGCTTAAAATTTGCCCACTATTTAAAATTCACCTATGAATCTTCCCTATGGCAATTATATCCATAGTGTTCTAATGGTGCTTTTAGAATATACCAAATTTCTTCTAAATTTACTACTTGAAATTTTTGTGTAAGGAAAAGTGATCACTTCTTTATTAATTTATGTATTCAATTATTCATTTATATTAGATGGGTTCCTGGGCATTTATTTTATTCTTTGGATTATATTTCAATACTATCATTACGTTTTAGTCCAAGTTGTTCATGGGGAACTCTTTGGTCATTGCCCCTATTTATTTATTTATTTTATTTTACTTTAAGTTCTGGGATACATGTGCAGAATGTGCAGGTATGTTACATAGGTATACATGTGCCATGATGGTTTGCTGCACCATCAACCTGTCATCTAGGTTTTAGCCCTACATGCATCAGGTATTTGTCCTAATGTTCTCCCTCCCCTTTTCCTCCACCCTGCAACAGGACCCATTGTGTGATGTTCCCCTCCCTGTGTCCATGTGTTCTCAATGGTCAACTCCCACTTATAAGTGAGAACATGCAGTGTTTGGTTTTCTGTTCCTGTGTTAGTTTGCTGAGAATGACAGCTTCCAGCTTCATCCATGTCCCTGCAAAGGGCATGATCTCATTCTAAGGTAATGGCTCTTTAGGCATTTAGAGCCCTTTTTGGTTTACTCCTGTGCTCTTCTGACACTCCCTCAAATCATTTTGCTTTGGCTTTGTTGGCTTAATTTGTTTTGTTTTATTTTAGCACTTCCTTCCTTACTGGCACCATAAGATGTTACAGAATCTTTGTGAATCTTCCCTGCCACAGGCCTGGAGTCAATCACACCTCTGAAGAAGCATGTTCTCCTTTTGTTGGAGAATGGTAATTAGAAACCATGAGCTGAACAGAAGGCATGCTCATTGCCACAGGGGTGTCAGAGCACCTAGTTCTCATCAGTGGATAGGGCTAGGAGACATATATGCTAAGTCATGTATACACACATCTACATTTACTTCTGCATCTACTTACATATATTCACACACACACATACATGCACACTCATGAGTTCATATTGATTCTCAAACTTCAATGCAGCAGCACAGAATGCATTTTAGAGTTCCCCCTTTCCTTCCTGTAACTTCTTTCTCTCATGGTGTAAAACCTGGCTTCCATTGTCTCCAATGTATTTACTTATTTATTCAACACTAATATACAAATAAAGTGGTTTCAGAATTCTTTTTATTTATTTTCTGTTACAGATAGGGTCTTGCTCAGTCACCCAGGCTAGAGTGCAGTGGCTCAGTCGTAGCTCCCTGCAGCTTAGAACTCCTGAGCTCAAGTGATCTTTCAGCCTCAGCCTTCCAGGTAGCTGAGACTACAGGCACTGCCACCACATCCTGTTAATTATTATTATTATTTTTATAGAGTTCAGGTTTTGCTATGTTGACCAAGCTGGTCTAGAACTCCTGGCCTCAAGTGATCTTCCCACCTCAGGCATGAGCCACAGTGCCCAGCTCAGAATTCTTAATCCAACCCCTCTGGGAAACAAATATGCCAAGAAAAGCAGTCTTTGTTTACATTCTTTTTTTTCTTTAGTCTTACAGTAACCATTGAAAACACCACTCTTTGAGATTACTTAGGTTAGCTCTTTCCTCCCTTATGCCCTCAGTGTGCTTATGTACGTCATTTGTAATACAGTTTAACTCATCATCACAGTCTGGGGATTCAATCTTTTCCCCACATCCTGGTTGATTTTTAAAAATTTATGTCAATAAAATTCACTTTTTATGGTAAATTATTCTTTGACAAATGAAAAGAGTCTAGAAAACTGTGTCAACCACCACAGTTTTATATAAAACTGTTCCATCATCCTCAAATTTCCCCTTTGCTGCTCCTGTTTATAAAACCCCTCGTCCAATCCAAGACAACCATGGATCTGCTTTCCTTCCAACAGTTTTGCCTTTTCCAGTGTTACCTAAATTGAATTATGTGATGCATAGCCTTTGGACCTTTCTTCTTTGACTTAGCAGAATATATTGAAGAACCATCCTTACTGCCACATGCATGCATCATTTGTTTCTTCTTATTGTTAAATACTATTATATAGATGTGTCATAGTTTATTTATCCATTTGTCATTTCAAGAGCATTCACATCCCTAAATCTTTTTTTATCTTTGGTAGATACAGAAGAATAGAAGTCTAGATCATAGATTAGGTGGATGCTTAATTTATGCAAAATTGCAAATTCTTCTCCCCAGTGCAGATGCAGGGACTGCAGGGAGGAAAGAACAAGACCCGGTCACATCAAGTGATCTGGCTTTGGAAGCCTCTTTAATCCTGTGAGCCCAAAACTCTCCTCCCTCACTCAGAGACACCAAGAAAGTGACGAGTGCACTTAAAGTGAGACCCCTCCCACACATGAGACATCTGACGGCCACACCTGGAAAAATCACTTATTCCCTACAGGTATCACCGGCAGACTACAGTGGAAACCTTAGGGGCATTGGATGAATCAAACAGAGGAAAATAACACTGCAAAGTTTCAAAATATTAAATTGCCATTGGAACCACAACCCAAAAGAGTATGCTAAGACCCACATGTCAAATCTGAACCAGTTAACAGCACGCCAAAATAAAAGATTTAATATTTAAATAGGACTTGGCCAGTACGGTGGTTCATGCCTGTAATCCCAGCACTTTGGGAGGCTGAGGCAGGCAGATCACCTGAGGTCAGGAGTTCAAGACCAGCCTGGCCAACATGGTGAAACACCGTCCCTACTAAAAATACAAAAGTAGCCGGGCATGGTGGTGGGCACCTGTAATCTCAGCTACTGGGGAGGCTGAGGCAGGAGAATCACTTGAACCTGGGAGGCAGAGGTTGCACTCCAGCCTGGGCAACAGAGTGAGATTCCATCTCAAAATAAATAAATAAAATAATAGGACTCAAATTCTCCTGGCCTAATAGACATAATTTTTCACACTACAGTTGAAAATCATATCATAACAAGAATCACCTTGAATGAGAAAAATCAATCAACCAACTGACACCAACAGCAAGAAGAAACAGGTGTTGGAACTATTTGACAAGGATTTTAAAGCAGTTGTAAAATATTTCAACCAACGACTACAGATGCTCTTAAAACAAATAAAAATAAAAACTACAAACGTTTAGTAAAATCGCAGAAGGTGTAAAAATGACTAACTGGAAGTTATAGAACTGAGAAACATAGCAAGAGAAAGTTTTAATAGCCCACTGGATGAACTCAGTGAAATGGAAATGTCAGAGGAGAGAATCAATGAACTTGAAAACATATTAACAGAATTCAACTAAACTGTACAAAAGAGAGAAAATATACTGAAAGAAAATGAACAATCCTTCGGAGACCTGTGGACAATGACAAAAGATTGAAAAATGGTACCACGAAGGCCTTAGAAAGAGAAAAGAAAGTGTGGAAGCATTTGATACAGTAATGATGGAAAATTTTTCCAATTTTTTAAAAGACAGAAACTTATACTTTCAAACGATTATTATATGTAAATATAAAACTAAAACGTTCTAAAAGAAGCAAAAAGTGTATTAAAAATACAATTGTATTTTGCTTATAGGTCATAATTCTTACAACTTTGTTACATTTATTTACTAGTTCTAGCAGTGTTTTTGTAAAATTTATAGAGTTTCCTATGTAAATAATCATTTGTCAGTGAATGGTGTCATTTTTCTTGTATAATGATACTGGCTAGGTCTTCCATAATTTGTGTTGAGTAGAAATATTTCCTAGTTAAAAAAAATCTCCACAAATGCAAAAGAACCAAAGTACTGGATGAGTGTGTGTATTCTCTAACCACAATGAATTCAAACTAGAAGTTAATAATGAGAAGGCATCAGAAAAATCTCTATCCAAGTCCAAATTAAAGTATCCTCTAAATAATCCATGAGTTAAATAGGAAATCTCAAAGAAAAATTTAAAAGACATACAATTGAGCAAAAGCAAAAACATACCATATCAAAATACATGGACTGTAGTTACAGCAATACTGGAAGATTTATATTGCCAAATATTTACATTAAAAATAAGAAAATATCTCAGATAAGTCACCTATATTCCCACTTCAAGAAGTAGGAAAATAAGATCAAAATAAATGCAAAGTAAGCATAAAGAAGGAATAATAAATATAGACCAGAAATCTGTGAAATTGAAAACAGAAAAAATAAAATAAATGAGACCATCAGCTAGTTCATTGGAGAAAAACAAAACAACATAAGTAAACCTATAGCAAAACTGGCAAAAATAAAAACAGAGAATACTCAAATAAATAATAACAGGAATAAAACAGCAGGTATTACTATGGATTCTTCAGCTATTAAAAAGATATTATGGACGTTGGCATGAACCATTACTCATGAATTCAAAACTTGGAAGAAATGGAAAACTTCCAAAAAATCTCCACAAGCTACAAAAACTCATGCTAAATAAAATAGATACTTTGAGTATCCCTATAACCATTAAAAGGATTGAATTTGCAATTTGAAGTGTCTGGAAGAATAAATCTCCAGGCTTATATGATCCTGCCAAGGAAGGAATTCTAAAGTCGTTTGAAGAAAAATAACACCAACTTTATGCAATCTATTTCAGAAAATAACAGTGAGGAGTATCTTCCGTCTCATTTTTAAGGCCAGTATTACCTTGACTAGCCAGCATAAGACAATATTTAAAAAAAGAAAATTATAGACCAATACCTCCCATGAGTTTATATGCAAAAATCCTCAAAGGTATTATCAACCAAGTTATCAAGTTGGATTTATTCCATGGATGTAAGCCTGATTCAGCATTTAAAATCAATCACTGTAATGTACCATGTCATTAAGCTACAGGAAAAAACTGTATGCTATTATCAACTGATGTAATATGCTTTTGATAACTGATGTAAATGCAATTGACAAAATCCAACACTGATTCATGATAAAAACTCTCAGCAAGTTGGAAACAAAGAAAATTTTTCTCAATTTGATAAAGAGCACTTGCAAAAATCAAAACAAAGCTCAAGACTATAGCTAACATCATATTTAATACTTCTTTCCTCCTTCAAATTGGAAACAGGAGGAAAAATCTCAGCAATCACCAATCTTGTACTGGAAGTTCTAGCCACTTTAATAAGATTTTTAAAAAATAAGCACACTGATCAGAAATAAATAAAACTGTTCCTATTTGCAAATTACTTGATTGTCTACATGGACATCCCAAGGATTCTACAAGGAACCTCTTATAACTAATAAGTTCAGCAAAGCCCTAGTTTACAAGGTCAGCACGCAAATATCAATCACATTTCTGTTTACAGTATTTCTTCAGCAGAAGAAAGACATCAGAGAAGAAAGAAATCAGAGAAGACCTAAATAAATAGGTAGTATACCATGTTCACGGATTAGAAAACTCAAAAATAGTAAAAATGTCAATTTTCCCAAAATTGACTTATAGGTTTAATATAATTCCTATTAAATCTCAGCAGGGAATTTTTGTAGACAAAAATAACATTTGTATTATTTTAAAATTATTATCATAGAGTAATATATTTATTATATTATATTTATTAAATTTTTAGATAGTTGCAATTTGTATTATTCTAAAATTTATATGGAAAGGCACAGACCCTAGAATAGCTAAAACAATCTTGAAAAAGAATAAAGTAGAAGGAAACATAGTACTTGGTGTTAAGTTATAAACTGGGAAAAAACATGGTACTTGGTGTTAAGTTACAAAAGGGGAGGAAACATGGTATTTGGTGTTAAGTTTTACTGTATAGCTGTAGTAAGAAAAACATTGTGGTATTGAGGAGAGAGAAACATAGATCAATGAAACAGAATAGAGAACCCAGAAATGGACCCAAACACATATGTCCAATTGATTTTAACAACAGTATAAAAGCAGCTAAATGGAGGAATAATAGTCTTTTCAAAATATGGTGTAGAAGCAATTGGCCATCCATTGGATAAGAAAAAATAAACCTTATATTTTATATAAAAATTAACTCAAACCACTTTATAGCCTTAAATGAGAAGTATAAACTATAAAAATCTTAGAAAAAAATATTTTAAAATCTTCAGAATCTAGGGTAGGCAAGGTTTTCTCAGATTTGATGCCAAAAACAGATAATTTGGAGCTCGTGAAAATTAAAAACTTTTGCTCTGCAAAATATCCCCTGAAGATAATAAATCTATAAGCTAAAGAACATAAGCAAATATTTCCAAATCACTTACCTACTAAAGAATTTGTAGCTAGGATATATAAAGATTCTGAAGAATCCAATATCAAGAAAACCAAAAAATCCAACTGGGAAATAGGTACAAGATATGAACAGATACAGTTTTTTTGTTGTTGTGTTGTAGGAATTCTTTATACATTCTGGATAATCCTTTATTGGGTGCAGTGGTGCACACCTGTAATCCCAGCACTTTGGAAGGCCAAGGCAGGGGGATCACAAGGTCAAGAGATCAAGACCATCCTGGCCAACATGGTGAAACCTCATCTCTACCAAAAACACAAAAATTAACTTGGTGTGGTGGTGCATGCCTGTGGTCCCAACTACTCGGGAGGCTGAGGCAGAAGAATTGTTTGAACTTAGGAGGCGGAGGTTGCAGTGAGCCAAGATTGCGACACTGTACTCCAGCCTCGTGACAGAGTAAGACTCCATCTTTAAATAAATAAATAAATAGCCTTTATCGAATAATGACTTGTAAATACTTCCTCCCATTCTGTATGTTGTCTTTTCACTCTTCTGATAGTGTCTTCCAACATACACAAGTTTTAAATTTGGATGAAGTTCATATTATCTATTTATTATTTTATTGCCTGCTATCAACTTTTTTATAAGTTAGTCTGAGTGGCTTCCTTCTTCCTGATACCAAATCATCCCTGGCTAAAACACCAAGAAACAGAAGCACCAGGCAGCAGAGAACAAGGGTTCTGAAAAATGAAAACAGATCCTCTGCGAGAGTTAAATGCATCAACACGCAAAGAAACACAAGTTCAGGTTGACGGCTTAGGGAAGACTTGATAGCAGGGTAGAAAATTGACTTGCCTCTTGCCCCTAGCATCTTCTGTGCCACATATGGCCTGGTGTGTGGGTCAAGTTCAAGCTGGAGTCATTTAGGTAGATACCAAGCTGAATGAAAAACAGGATTAAACACCAGTAAATAGAGCCACAGGTCAAATGCCATGAGGTGGCTCAGTGGGCCCTGGGCTAGCTAGAGACGGGCAGAAAGAGAGATCACAATAGGTAAAGAAGATGAATCATGAGATAAGACCAGGCATCTCTGGCACTAATCCATAACCAGATGACATATCGGGGCTTTTTTTATGTACAAAGAAAGATACCTCTCAGCATTAAGATCATCCTTTCAGTGGGGCCACACAGGTTCCCATAACTGAGGCTGCCTGGTACATACTAAAACAGGCAGAGAAAGGGTAAGTACAGGGTAGGCCAAAGCCAGGGAAAAACCACAACAACAAAAAAATGTGTCAATCAAGAGTTAGTGCTGCACTCATCTGGGCAAGGTGCAAGAGACAAGATTTGCTAACAAAAATGATCCCACCAGGCAGTTACTATAGAAAGAAGGAAAATCTAAGGTTGAATGTTGGGGTGAGCATAGTTTGATGAAAGTGCTGTACAAAAAAGATGCAAATAAAAGTTAGTAAGATGTTGGGTGATCAGCTGTCCTGATTTGCCTGAAACTGAGATATTTCCCAGAACACAAGACCTTCAATGACAAACTGGTACACTCCTGGGCAAAGCAAGACTGTTGCCTACCTTAGCAAGATGTCAGAATAAAGCTGGATGGAATTCCCTTGACTGCAAGGGATGAGACAGGGAAGAAATGAACGAAGGTGGCTGCACTGCTTAGATTCTGCAGGTGAGGACAATAGTGCTAATTGGCTGTGAACGTGGACTGCTTATCAAGAAAATGGAAGAACAGCCTGGAAGGTGTTTCAGAAAATATCAGGGCTGCCCCCTTGTCTTCAAAGGGTCAGACTCAGATTACCACTTTGGTTTCAGCAGGCAGATGGCCTCCACCAGAAGCACTGGGGTTGGACTTATCTACAGAGCTGTAGGAGCACGCCTGCCCCACAGGGCTGAGGCAAAGCTGCTGCCCCACTGGATCCAAAGGTAAGGTGTTGAGCCAAAGAGGATCTTCCTCTCAAGGCTTAAGATCTGATGGAGTTTGTTTTGCTGGGTCTGAGACTTGCTGGGAACCCATCGTCCCTTTTTAATTTTTGATTTCTCCCCTTTGAAATGACAATGTATGTCCTATGCCTGTCCCCTATTGTAGTTTGGAAGCACAGAATTTGACTCTTCACAGGTTTACAGCTAGAGAGGAATTTTTACCTCCCCCATACCTGATTTGAATGACATCTAGATGAGAATTTGGACTTAGATTGATTCTGAAATGAATAAGACTTTGAGGGCTGTTGTAATGGTGGTTTGTGTGTTTTGTATGTGAGAAGAACAAAATACACAAAATTGGCCTGAGAGTGGAATTAATTGTGCCCCCCCCCAAATCCGTTATGTTGGAACCGTTAACCCCCAGTGTGGCTCTATGCAGAGACAGAGCCTTTAAAAAGGTAATTAAGGTTAAATAAGGTCAGAAGGGTGGGGCCCTAATCCAGTAGAACCAGTGTCCTCACAAGAAGAGGAAGAGACATCAGCAATCTGCCTCTCTCTCTGCACACACACACAGGGCATGTGAGCACACAGTGAGAGGCTGGCTGTCTACAAGCCAGGAAGACAGCCCTCACCAGAAACCAAGAAAGAAAGGCATTTTCAGCATAGACTTTTAGCAACTAGAATTGTGAAAAATAAATTTCAGTCGTTCATGCTGCTCAGCCTGTGTTATTTTGTTATGGCAGCCTCAGCAGACTGAAGACAGAAGGTATATTTCAGCAGCATGGTACAAACATGAAAATAGGAATCCAAAGACAAGAAAGAGACAGAATTGTTGACGTAGCCATCAAAACAGTTTGAACATATAGTTTTAGGTATAAATGTGTTATAAACATGGTTACAAATTGCATGCAAAATCCAATTTTTTAAAAGAACATTTAAATATCAGAAATCAATTATACATTGTTAAAAAAAAAACAGACAAATTTCCAAAGATTCCAAAGTGTCTTGTGGAGGGGGGTGAGGCAGTTGGAGAGACTGAACGTCAAAGAAAGCAAAGGAGAGCAAAATTCTTCATTGAATGTGGAAAAAAAAAGTGTCACTTTTTCATAACTTTGCTAGAAAATTTGCAATTAGATAAATATAATTAGGCTTAAGCATGATTTTTTATATATTCAAAAAATAGATCAAGTGCCTGGGATTTTGAATAAAAGGTGCTGTCTGCTCTCCTGGAGCAAACCAGCTAGTCGGAAAGACAGACTAACCAGAAACCAACAATAGATGGTGCTAAGGATGGAGAAAGATAGGAGAGGATGACCTGTGCACTGCTTGGCCAGGGACGCCCTTTCTGCAGGAGTGGCTTGTGCTGCACGCTGAGAAAGGAGAAGACCCAGCCATGTGAAGAGAGAGGCAATGTGTGTTCCAGGGAGGCACAGAGACTGGAGGGGCCTAAAGTTGGCAAGGAACCAAACACAGGCCAAGTAGCTGAGCAGTTAGTGAGAGGGAACGTCCCTCAGGAGGATGGAGGAGGAGGCGGAGACCTGATGAGGCAGCCCATGTGAAGAAGTGTGGATCTCCACTAGAAGCATGAAGCAGGCAGGAGTCCCTGAAGAGTGTGTGTGTGCATGTGTGTCTGTGTGTGATTAATATATTCAACAAGATTCAGAAATCACATAAAAACATTATCATAAGTTACACAATGGGAAGTCTCACTTATCCCTCTTTCTTGTCTCCCTTACCACCCTCACACTCAAGTAAATTTTTATTTCTCTCTTTATGTAAAAAAGACGTCATACTATAAAATACTGTTTTCAACTTTCTTTTTCATGTAACAGTATATCCTGGAGATATTTTCACATCAGCATATGGAGGACTTCCTCAAAACTTTTTTTCACTGCTTCAAAGTGTTCTGTTGTGTTGATTACCATAGCTTATTTATCCAGTCTCCTCTTGATGGGATTTTGAGTTGTTTGTAATATTTTGTTGGTTCAATTCTGCTCAGAATAAGTTTGTGCCTTTATTACTTTGCATGTGTGCAAATACGTGCAAAAGACAAATTCCTGGAAGGCATTACTGAGTCAAAGGGTAGTTGCGTTTGTCATATTGATAGACATTCCCAATGTCCCTGCATTTTGTTCTGTAACATTTTGCATTTCCACAAGCAATGGATGAAGCACCTGTTTCCTTAAGCAAAGAAGTGGCATCATGGACTTACAGTGACAAAAGCCCATTGGAAGAGAGTACATGGGAGGTAGAGGAGATTACTTAGGCCTTGCAATTGACCTTGGAAGAGCTTTTGGTGGGTGCAGGGGAAGCAGACAGAAATCAATAAAGCAATATGCATTTTCTTAGAATCTGCAAGACTTGCTGATGACTTGGTTGTGGGGAGTGAGGGAAAGGAGGAAAAAAGAGTGACTCCTTGGGGTGTGGCAGGAGAGCATGTGGGAACAAGAGTGTAGTAACCAACCTGTTAGGGGTGAGTCCCCTGTGGGACCTCTGAGCTTTCCAGCAGTCAGTCTTACAGAAGAGAGATTGCATCTGGAGCTGTGTATTGGAAATGGGATGTAGAGCAACAGGCTGTAGGAGATCACCCAGGAAAGGTGCAGATAAAGAGAGAGGGAGACAAGGAAACATCCCAGGCCCAAGGCTGAAGCCAAACTGACATAGAAAGTGCAGTAGAACAGGGCGCTAGCAGCGAGGCAGGTGCAGCTCTGGTGTCATAGAAGGAGTGAGGGAAGAGTTTGGGGAAGGAAGGCATGGTCCCCGCAATCCCAAAGCTGCTCAGGGGCTGAGTTGGGTGAGGACCACACGAAGTGAGGCCACTGGATGGGACAGCAGGGAAGCATTTGATCAGAGCTTGCAGGGGAGTTCCAGCAACATAAGAACAACTACTGGCAACATGAAGAGACTATCACCTTCCAAATCACAAAGGAAAGGAGAAGGGCCCAGAAAGATATCATCATGAAGAGAAACAGGAAACACAAGGAACAGAAAATCGAGAAAACATAAGCAAAACGTGTGTCAAGATGCTGATGCACAGGACGGTTAGGAGCAGGGCTCAGGGTTCACATTTGGTTCCTCGGCTGCCTGCAGGGGGTGAGCTGATCCACTCCCCGGATCCCACTGTGCTGCGGTTTGCCTTCAGGGTTAGTGTGAGGACTGAGCCAACAGTACCGCACCAGCATGTCCTACACGAGAGAGCTCCAGTGAGAAGGCGCAGTGGAGATAAGTGGATTTAACTCTTGCAAGTTAAAAAGAATTCTGAAACCATAGGGGGGAAGAGGATACACACACACACACACACACACACAAACAAACAAACACACGTGTATATATATATATAGCTTTCATTATATATGATAACCTAAAATAAAATCACATCCAAGGGATTAAAAAAGCAATCGTCTATCAGCCAATAAGGTACATGAAATGAAGTGTGGAGCAGAGCACAGATGGAGAGAGAAAGCAAAGGTCTCATTACACATGTTATAATCCTGGGTTCCCAGGACAGTCTGTTAACACCTCAACCCAGAGATCTAAAAATAAGCCACTCAGCTGGAAAAATTAGAATATATTCTGTAGTTTTTATAATAGCATTGTATCATTGTTTCCTGGTTTTGATCACCGCACTGTAGATGTTCACAATTACGGGAACCTGGGCGAAGGATACTGGAATTCTCTGTACTATTTTGAAATTTTCCTGTAAGTTTAATTGTTCTAAAATAAAACATTTTTTTAAATGAGCACACCCCATTTCTCCCAAAACCTCCACCAACTGCCCCATCTCATTAAGAGGTGTTATTCTCCCAGCCTTCAAACTGGGGACCTCAGATGCATCCCCACCTCCTTCTTTCCCTCTCTCTTCCCCCTTCCTGTCTGTTCTGACCTAGAAACATCCATCGCACCTGTCCCTTCTCTCCTGCACAGCTGGGCTCGGACTCAGCCTGGCATCTTCTCTACAAGGTTCCTGACACTCCTGCAATGACAGCAGCCTGTGCCCTCCCTCCCCACACGGTGGCCAGAGTCCTTATTCTAAAAAAGGAATATATTCTTCTTTTTGCCACTTCTGTCTTCAATGACTGCTTGCTTCCCTTGAGGCTCCCCTTGAAGCCCCCAGGCCTGTCAAGTCTCATGTCCAGACACTTCCCAAACAAGCCACAGCATTCATGGCCACCTGGCCCCTCTGTCCCAGGCCCCAGCTGGTTTGCCCCAAGCTTCAGTCAAGGGCTACCTCCTGCCTCCAGCACTTCTCAAGGCTGTCCACTTCCTGGAAGTACACATTGCTCTCTATTCTGTGTTCTCACAATGCCAGATGCCTCCTTTGTTGGAGTGACGCTGAGAGATCACTAGCATCCTGATGCCTGTGCCTCCCTTGGCTTTAGATCCCAAGGACACAGCTCAGTTCCCGGTGTATAACAGATTCACAAAGGGGTGTTGTTGCATCGAACGTGTGCCAATGCTTCATTTATGCCTTGCTTAATCATATTACAAAAGCCATGGAGCTTCAGATGAGCCAGAAATAAGCCATTTTCCACCCTACGAAGCGACGCAACAACTCACTACCTCCTATCCCTCCACTGTTCAACAGAAAACGGCCAACAATATAGAATAGTAATCTACTTAAATGTCTTTTCTTCTGAAAAGGATTCCATTCAATAGAACTTCAGGTTATCCTCAGCTTCCTTAACGAAACTGGAATGAGTTCAGTCACATTGGCAGGCTGGATGGAATGTGCATATTGGTGCAACCCCAATCATGCTGCCCACCAGCCCATGCAGTATTCATTTGGCAGAGAGCGAGAGGGGAAATGCACCCTCAGCAAAGCTGCAGAGGGGCCTCCAGGAATCTCCATCCTCAAGACCTGCAGGGGAAGTTTGGTGCAGTAGGATTCCGGAGGCTGGAGTCTAAGTGCTGACTCTCTTTGGCTCATTACATCTTTACCTCAGCTAGATTTCTAGTCTCTCTTGCCTCCTGGGTAAAGGCAGGAGTGTGAGGTTGAGGACCCACCTCCAGCCCTCGACAATCCTCTGATCTGAATATCATCCTTTACGATGTGAGACAGTTAATGTTATATGTTAACTTGACTGGGTGAGGAAATGCCCAGACAACTGGTAAACCATCATTGTGGGGCATGTGGTGAGGGTGTCTGCAGGAGAGATTAGCGTTTGAGCTGGTGAAGCAAGTCAAACAGGCGGCCTTCCCCATTGTGGGTGGGCATCATCTAAGCCACCGACGGCCTGCATGTGACAAAAAGGTGCTCTGCTTAAGCTGAGCCTCCATCTTCTCCTGTCCTTGGACATCTGCTCTCCTGGTTCTCAGGCCCTTGGACTCACACTGAATTATAGCACTGGCTTCCTTGTTCTCCAGTGTGCAGACAACAGATTGTGGGACTTCTTGGCCTCCATACCCATTCGAGCCAGTTTCTATAATGAATCTCCTCCTGTGTATATCTACCTGTCTTAGTCCGTTTGTGTTGCTATAAATACCTGAGGCTGGGCAGTGTAAAAAGAAAAGCAGTTTATTTGGCTCATGGCTCTGCAGGCTGCACAGGGAGCATGGTGTCTGCATCGGCATCTGATAGGAACCTCAAGCTGCTTCTACTCACGGCAGATGGCAAACAGGAGCCGGTGTGTGCAGAGATCACGGGAGAGGAGGCAAGAGAAAGGGAAGGGAGATGCCAGGTGCTTTGTAGCAGCCATGTCTCATGGGAAATAATAGAGCAAGGACTCATTACCACAAGACAGCACCAAGCCATTCATCAGAGATCAACTCTCATGACCCAAACACCTTCAATACCGCAGAGCACATTTCAACAGGAGGTTTGCAGGGGTCACACATCCAAACTACAGCAATATTCTGTTTGTTCGGTTTCCCTGCGGAATCCTGACTGATACGCTATTAGGATATAATCATAAAAGCAAGGACACACTTGTCTCCAGCTCCCCGTGCTTCCTCTCAGCCCTGCTGAAGCATGCACACAGCACTCCCACCCGTGTGTGCACACACGTGCATATGCACACAAAGCCTTTTTTATCAAGCAGCTTTGCAGCGTTCCTTAGCTATGATATTGGGTTAGGCATAAAGTGTCTTAAACTCCTCTTTTTTAGGCACTTTCCCCAAGGAGGAGTGGTTTTCCATGGTGATTCATAGGGCCAGGGTCACGTGACTTCCTGGGATTTACTCTGGCCAATTCTTACCCTGTATCAGGTCGACAGAGTGACCCACAAGGAGGAGAACAAATATGGGTGTGGGAGGCCTTGGCATGGCTGCTCCTTAGTCACAGCTTCAGAACTGCTGGAGAGGCTACATGGAAGCTTGTGCCAGTGGGAAGCGTGCCTACCTCCTAGGCTCACACCGACAGCATCATGGCTATAGCCTGGATGTATCTTAAGAGTAGTATTTTCTATAAAAGAGAAGAAGCCATGAGCCTAAGGAAAGAGCACAGAGCAGAGAGAAAAGCAAGCCGGAGCTGGGAGTGTTCAGCCACTGGAGAGGGAGCCTCTGCTCTTGGACAGAGATATTTATGGGGCCTCTGGGAAAAGTTCCCAGGAAACACAACCACAAAGTCTTCTGCTTCATTTTTCTATAACCCCATGCTCTCCTGAAACATTCTCATTTCCAGTTGCTGTACTGTCAGAGAATTACTGCTTTCGGCAGACATGGCCATAGTCTGGGAGGAAAGGCTGTGTGTAGGTCCTCCAGTGACCAGCACACACTGCCTGGTGCAGTGCAGAGCTCCATCTGGGTGCCTGGCATCAGGCAGACAGACCTGACAGCCTGTTTGCCTGTCCTGGGCACTGGCGTGGGGGCACCCTCCACCATGAGCACTCTGTGGTGGTATTTGTGGTTGATTCACACACCTGAATCTGCAATCTCCTAAGTGAAATCTTGCAAATACTGTCTGCTCACTGTAAATAGGCTGCATTTTAAGCCCCTGGCTTCTGAGCCATCCATAAACATGCAGCAGAGACGAAAGGTCTCCAGGAAGAAGGCATATCTGGAAAGCTCCCTTCTTTTCATGGGCTGTTTGCCTGAGATGCTCACAGCATCCAATTTCATCTCTGACATGCTGATGGGTCACCCTTTAAAGACCTTTCTGAGCAGACAGCTAGAAAAATGCCTGATGGCACGCTCAGACTGACTTCATTCCATTGCTTGCCTTTTCTCAGCTAATCCTCAACCTATAAATTCCTAATGACTTTTCTAGGCACTGTTCTGGATCACTAAAAGGCATAGCCAGCTAAGATCCTCTGCATGGGATTCTTGTTGGGATTTTGTCAACATGGCTTTTCTAGTTATGAACCAATGTAAGGGTCTCTCTGGATTTCCAGCATTTCTTTGAGGTGAGCATTCTCTACCCAGGAATAGGCTTTGGTAGAGATCCCAGGGTACAGGCCTAGAGGAAACTTTGGATGTCCGTCCAATGCTGTAGAGCCCAGGGCCTTCCTGTCCACTCCACAAGGCACTGGGCTATCCCTGTTCCCTTCCCCATCATAGCCTGCACAGCACAGTATAGAAGGGACCTACTCAACCAACACACAGCTAGGCTTTCAAATTACCACCTCTACTGTTCTGTACTTTTCACTTCCACTGGCACCTCTCTCCCCTTGACTTTTCCTGTGGCCTTGCTGCTAAGGAAATGTTTCCCAAATACATTCATTAATGTCATACCATGAAATTGCATAAGTGCTTTATCATCCTAATTGCCCATACTGCATTATTTCTAAGTTAATGAGGTTATGAGCCTTAGGCAGGCATACTATATCCTAATAATAGACTTTGGACATGCCATTTAAAAGTCATTGCTATTATTGTTATTTAATTGGGGGAAGGTCCTCTTGCTCCCTCACCTATAGGCAAAAGATGTCTTAGATAAAAAAGACACATTACCAGATATATGATTCCAAGGTCAACCCTGAACAGAAGAGCCAGCTAGACATCTGAGCTCTACTCTGCTGTCTGCCCCTGGGCATCCCTCTTCCTTTCCCTCCCTCTCCCTGTCAGTAAGGAAACACAGTATTCCCATCTGCTCTCCACCCCTGCTTGACCCCTGCCTCATCTTCCACGAGGACAAGTTCAATGGATCCAAACCTACTGCACCCATTGGATCCACCCCAGTAATTTTTCCAGGAGTTACCTCAGCCATCTTTCCCCAGTTGAACACACACTGACGTGAATGAGAACAAAAAGTCAATTCTGTTTGCAAGTGCTTAAACCCTTCCATAATCCAAACTCTACCCAGTCCTTCAGAATCTGTCTCCAGTTCACATTGTCCAACTTTTAACCCTCATTCCCCAAATCACCAGGATTATTAAAACTGAATTAAAGCTCAGTCTGGTCTCTAGGAAAACACCAGGCTGTTCCCATCCCCATACATTGTCACATGTTTCTACTGCGGCATAGAAAGCAAAATCTTCCTTGTCCATCTGCAGCTCCCTAAACCATTCCAAGATACAGAACAAGCTCATTCCATCTGTGAGTATTCCAGGGGAGCAAGACACTCTTTCTACATCCATGATCCACTGAATGATCATAGCAACAGCATAAAGAAACCAAAACCAGATGACTCGTGAAGTGATTCATGTGTGCCAAGGACAAAGCAGTAGGAGGAAAGGTTGTAGTTAAGCCCGTCTAAGCATCACTAAGAAGTTTACTTCTCATTATTAAGTGTACTTAATTTTGCAATACTGAATTTATACATAAAGCAAGTAAAGTTGAGGGTAGCATGAGACCACACAGATCAGAGAACAGAAAAGCAAATTAATCATCTCTGTACAAAAGCAGGCTGAGAATGATCTATGCAGAAACTCATCCCATCCACACAACCTGAGCAACATCACATGCTGGGGGCCCTTTTCCTCACTGATGCACACAGTCCCTACAGAGCAGAAAGAAGGGTCCCTGTCCTCAAATGCGCAGAACATTAGTCAAAAACGGAAAGTGAAGGGGCTTTTCGGAACACTGGCAGACTCAGCACAGATAACCATGGAAGGAACACAGGTCTCGTGTGCACTCTCAGTGCAGATGACAACAAAGGCCCCTAACTTCACACATACAGACACTCAATACCAAGCATCAAATGATGACACAATGTCCAACATTTGCAAACTCTAAGAGAAGATTACAACTGAAGACCCTGCCATCACGGGAGCACACTTAGTACAGATCACACACGAAAGGCTCCTATCCTCTCAGGTGCGCACCCTCAGGACAGGAAGAAAACAAACACCAAATGCACCTCTCCTCCCAGGTACACACTCTCATTACAGAAAAAAATAAAAACAAAAAAATACTGAAGGCCCCTGTCCTCCCAGGTGCACACCCTCAGTACAGGGAAGAAAAAAAAAAAAAAGGCACCTCTCCTCCCAGATATGCACTCTCATTACAAAAACAAAAACAATGAAGGCCCCTGTCCTTCCAGGAGCAGACCCTCACACATTGAAGGCCCCTGTCCTCCCAGGTGCAGACTCTCAGTACAGATCACACACTGAAGGCACCTGTTCTCCCAGGTGCAGACCCTCAGTATAGATCACAAACTGGAGGCCCCTGTACTCTTACGTGCAGACCCTCACTACAAGTCACACAGTGAAGGCTCCTGTCCACCCAGGTGCGGACCCTCAATACAGATCATACACTGAAGGCACCTGTCTTCTCACTGCAGATTCTCAGTACAGATCACACACTGAAGGTCTCTGTCCTCTCAGTGCAGACCCTCAGTACAGATCACACACTGAAGGCTCCTGCCCTCGGAGGTACAGACTCACTACAGATCACACACTGAAGGCCCTGTTCTCCCAGGTGCCGACCCTCAGTACAAATCACACACTGAAGGGCCTGTGCTGCCAGGTGCCAACCCTCAGTACAGATCATACACTGAAGGCCCTGTGCTCCCAGGTACAGACTCAGTACAGATCACACACTGAAGGCCTCTCAGTGCAGACCCTCACTACAGATCACACACATCCAGGGAGGTCCTGCCCCATGCCTTGTCCTTGCAGGACAAGGGGAACTAAAGAGGTAGCAAGACTAGAAGCCTCAGACCGTCTGCGCCAAAATAAATAAAAGCATATTTAAAACTGAAAACTTACAGCATCCAATAGCCCAAGGTAAGTGATTTGCTCTCTATTAATCTGAAAGCAGGTTTTCTTTCTTCCTTCCTTCCTTCCTCCTTTCTTCCTTTTTTTGGGGGGGAGCGGGGGAGACGGAGTTTTGCTCTTGTTGCCCAGGCTGGAGTGCAGTGGTGGGATCTCGCCTCACTGCAACCTCCGCCTCCCAGGTTCAAACGATTCTCCTGCCTCAGCACCCCAAGTAGCTGGGATTACAGGCATGCGCCACCATGCCCGGCTAACTTTGTATTTTTAGTAGAGACGGGGTTTGTTTCTTTCTCCATGTTGGTCAGGCTGGTCTCGCACTCACGACCTCAGATGATCCACCCGCCTTGGCCTCCCAAAGTGCTGGGATTACAGGAATGGTGGGGGTTGGGGGTGGCTGAGATTGTATTTTTTTTTAATTATTCACATTTTTAAAATTCCTTGCTTTTTATGAAATCCACCCTTTTTGGTCTCTGTAGAGGTTGGGGTTATTTGTAACCCCGAGGGATCTGAGGGCGCCCTCAGGCAAGGGTCCCTAGTCCGGCAATGTAAGGGGTGAGGAAGGATCGGCGCGCGGACGGAGGGCAGCTCTGCCCCCTGGTGGCCGCTTGGGGAGACAACCGCAGCCCGATGAGCTCCCAGGGCACTTCCCATCCTGGTGGAGGGCTCAAGGTGGAGTCAGGACTGGCTGGGCCCGCAGAGCCCCGCGCACAGGGTCTAGTGAACTCCCCAGTGAGGCCTGCCTGAGCCCACCTCCGCAAAGGAGGGAAAGCTGTGGCCAAGGGCTTGGGATGAGCTGAAGGACAGGAGTCCCCACTTGCTCAGGGGTGTCCCCAGAGTGGAGCAGGGAGGAGGAACCCCTTTAAGGGCCTCATCCTGCAGGAACTCCCCAAATAAATAATGTGTGGGGTGGGAAGCGGATCCCCTGAACAGGCTAAACGGGGGGAGCTGCCAGCAGGAGTGTCCCCAGAAAGGCGCACAGCCTGCAGTGCAGGTGAGGGCAGAGGCCACAGTGGGATCCTCAGGTCCGCCCAAGCAGGGGGTGAGGACAGCCACACAGTGTCCTCCCCAACAACGGGGCAGTGCCAGGTGCACGGGTGGGTGTCGGGACTCAACACAGTGAGACAGCAGACACACACGCTGGACACACAGCCCAGGACACACACACAGCCCAGGACACACAGCACAGAAGAGAGTACACACCCAGGGCTAACCGCAGACCACCAAGCACAGGACCACAGCACAGGACACGCAGAATTACTGGGTACACAACACAGGGTATGCAGCACAGGACACACAGAGCACACATTCAGGGCTAACAACAGACCACACAGCACAGGACACACAGAAGGACTGGATACACAATGCAGGGCACACAGCACAGGGCACACAGAGCACACACACAGGGCTAACAGACCACACAGCACAGGACACACAGCACAGGCCCACAGAGTGGGCACACACCCTCAGGCAAACAACTCGAGGTACACGGAGTGGGGCTGCTTGCAAAGTATACACAGCCACACAAACCATGCTGGGTCACAACACCAGACACAGAAAGACAGGAATACTCTCCAGGCACAGACACTGAAGTTGGGGACAAACTGGACACACAACTCTGGGCCCATAAGACCAGGCATACCACGACAGACAAGCTGGCACACCCACTGGGAAAACACACTGGGGACAGCACCAGATGATGTAGGAACACAATATCGGGCACACACCAGGCACAGATGCTACACACACTCCAGGGACACAGCCTCACATACACAACGCACACACAGCAAGAACCCATGCTTGTAACATGTTCTGAACACACACACATCAAGCGCAATGCTGAGCATTACTGTTGGGCACAAAACCCTGGCACACGCCATGCCAGGCACAAGAGCTGGGTGCAGTGCCAGAGCACACAAATCCAGGTGCTAGTGCCAGCACACACTGTGGAAACACAACACTATGCACAAAACAGGCACACACGTTCCAGCACATACTGTGGAAACACAACCTCAGGTAGATGATGCCAAACACCTACCACACACATGCTGGCAGGCACTAACTCCAGGAGCACCACACTGAGCTCACAAGGCCACATCACACACCAGCTATGCACACACCAGCCGCACACATACCAGCCATGCAATTCCAGCCACACCACCCCAGCCACACACACACCAGCCAAATACACACCAGTCATGCACACACCAGCCACACACACATCAGTCACACACACATCAGCCACGCACACATCAGCCACACACACATCAGCCACGCACACATCAGCCACGCACACACCAGCCACACACACACCAGTCACACACACATCAGAGATGCACACATCAGCCACGCACACATCAGCCACGCACACACCAGCCACGCACACACCAGCCACACCACACCAGACACACACCAGCCACGCACACACCAGCCAAGCACACACCAGCCACGCACACATCAGCCACATACACACCAGCCACACACACACCAGCCACACACACACACCAGCCATGCACACACCAGCCACACACACTTCAGCCACACACACACCAGTTACACATACACCAGCTATCAATTCCAGCCACACCACACCAGCTACACAGTGCAGAAATAGAACTCTGGAACCACAGGGCCAGGAAGACCATGCAGGCACCCCATGCTGGACACACAGTAAGGACACAACAATGAGCACACAATGCCAGACACACACAGCCAGAATCGCCGTAGTAGGTGCAGCCTCTGGGACACCATGCAGGGGACACAGTGGTGGGTGAACATGCCAAGCACAAAATGCCAGGGAGACAGCAGCGAGCCCATATGCTAGGTACACACCAGGCCCACCAAGCCAGATGCACACACCTGAGCGCACAGGGCGGGACGCACGACGCAGGCACCCAGGCCAGGCAGACACTCTGGGATCTCAATGCTGGGCACAGAGGACCGGGGACACAACACCAGGCATGCAACGTTGGGCATGCATACTAGGCACAGACAAGCAGGGACATGGCACCAGGTACACACGGCACCAGGTACACACAGTACCTGCACACACAGTTGGCACACAACACAGGGCAGAAGCTCCAGGATGACAATGCAAGGCTCACAGAGGTGAGCAAACAAACCCGGCATGCAACGCAGAGTAAACGCAGCCAGGTGCCACACAAGGTACACAGGGCCAGGCACATGGCAAGAACACAGGCAGGGCACAGATGCTGGCTACACAACCGATACTGGGCAAACAAAGTCCCACACACATTGCCTGCTGCATAACATCAGGGACATGACTCAATACTGAACACACAGTGACAGGTGCACAGGCCTGGACACACAAGGCCAGCCACACAACACTGGGCGCACAGAGGAGGCACCCATGCTAGGCACTCAGCAAGAGCACAGGACACTAGAAGGCAACCCTGGCCTGCACACAGAGTTGGCTTTGACAACAAAGTGTGTGCAGACTCAGCGTCACCCACCAGCTCAGGGCTCACCGCGGCCAGCTGTGCTCCAGATGGCCACCGCCCCGCAGCACAGATCCAGGATGAAGGCGATGTGGAGCGGGGCTGTCGCCAGCCACTGGGGCTCACGGGGTGGCCTGAGTGGTTGGAACTCTGTGGGGGCTGCAGGAGGGCTGCTTCCATCAGTGCCCTCTTGATGCACATGTGAGTCGCTCTGAGTCTCTTACGATGACAAAAAATTCTGTAGTGTGTGGTGCGTGTAAACCTGGCTCATATTTCTTGCTAGAGCATCTTTGGCACGGTTTCCTGGGCTACTGAGTCAAAAGTCAAAGGCAGGTGACTTTGCAATTGCCAATTATCTCCCCAGGGCTACACCAGAGTGGGTCAGGGGAAGAATAAGAGATGGGTCTCAGGATTGCATCGTCGTTAGATGCATGTGCCCAAAAGCAGGAAACAAATCTTCCAAAAAAAACCTCCCTCCTCCGGCTCTTCACAAACCCGGCCCCTTCCCACCTCTTCCTCTGCAGGAGAATCTTTAAAATTTGCAATTTTAACCTTTAGCCGTTAGGTGGCGCCACAAAGTAAGGTATCCATGGGCTCGGCGTGACCCCTTCCTCCCCAGAGAGATTTCTTCTCTTGTTGAAGCTGCAAAGGAAAATCGCTGTTCCCAGATCTGGCAAGTGCAGCAACATCCTCAGCAGCTCTGAATGGTTTTTGCACAATTCTTTGTTCTACCTAATAGAAGGATGGATAACTGCAGACAGAGGCAGATCATGATGGTTGGCCCTCAGGCCAAAGCGACCTTACTCCCTGCCCCCAGGACTTTCCTGTAAGACAGAAAGAGTGGTTGGTGAACACTTGTCAGGTGCCTGGGCCAGTGAGTGAAGCTGTTCAATACGTCCCTTGCCAGTGCCCCCAGCAGCGGTCCTTAACAGCCATGCTAGCAGCTTCTCCCCTCCAAGTGCCCAAGCTTGCAGTGGACCCTGAGTCCCTGCAATTCCACCAGAGACCTGATGACTCCCTGGAGGACCCTCTACAGATGACTGCAGTCATTCATGTGGAGCAAGACAGCCAGACTCCTGGCAAGCAAAAGTCACACTGGGCCTGGGCTTCAGAAGGTGGCTCACAGACCCTGGCCATCGACCTGACTTCCAGAGGCCCCTCCCTCCCTGCAGGTCCGGGACACACATCACTTTGCAGGAGAGGTTCCAGTCTGCAAGGCCAGCCCAAGTCTCCCAGAGTGACTGGTCCTCCCACCTCACCCTCTGTCTCAGACCAGAGGAACTATTAGGCCCACGCTCTGTCCCAGCCGGCAACCCCACCTCCCAGGCAAAGGGGCTCAGCCTTTCTAGAATTCCTGGAGTGCGAAGGACATTCGCCTGAAAAAGCTTCACTGGAGGATTGCAGACTTCAGCCTCCGAAGGAATTGCCTGGTGACTCTTGGTCTGCCTTTGCCCCCACCCCTCCCAACAGCGTAGGCAGCACTGAGATGGGGCCGCTCTGCAAGGGGAAAGAGCCCAAGCCAGAAAACTGAGCACCAGAATTCAGCCTGCAAGCCTCAGCTTCATCCTCTGTGAAACAAAGGCAATTTCCCAAGCAGAGAGAAAGGTCCTGGCACCAAGCAGGTGCTGAACAAAGACCTGTAGCCGTTCACTCCCTCACGCCCTAGCAGGTGGGTCTCCAGCGAGTGTGCATCAGAACAGAACGGAGCCGTTCAGGGAATCAACTGGCTCATTCATTCTTTCTGTGAGAGCTTATGCGACTCACTCTGCCTTTCTCATGGACACAGGAAGCCCCAGGCAAAGGCTGAGCGCAGCCCCTTCTTTCTGCTTGGGGACATCTGGAAGACTGACAAAACACACAGGACCCCCTCCTGCTCTGACCAACTGACAACACTGCACTTTCCCTCCAGGTGGAAAAGTGGATGAAATATGTTAAACCATTATTTTCAGACTTTGAGACACAGACTGTGTAGGAGTGTGATCGCTGAGAACAAGCAAAACTTCCGGGCCCCAGCGCAGGGAGGGGCTCCATGCAGCACGTGGGGGTGGCTGGAACTGAGGAGACGGAAACTGGACGAAGAGCTGGAGAAGACAGAGCTGCACGCCGAGCCCATGCCTCTTGCATGGATCGAGTGAACGAAACCCGCTCTGTGTGGTGAGTGTATGGGGCTGCTACATTCACAAAGGCTACAACCAAGGCCCAGGGAGGCCCTGAACTGCATCCGTCCAGGGCGAGGTCGCATCTTTAACACCTTTAATCAGGGTTGTCTGGATTTGCTGCAGTCCTCATTGGCTTTTGCACTCTCCACCTCCAGCCAGGTCTTCTCTGAAGACGCTTTGTAGAAGAGCACAGGGCTCGGAAAGCCCATCGTCGCGTCACGTGATCTGCTTCTGTAAAGCATTTTCAATGTGTGCTGTGGTCTGAATGTTTCTCATGAGTGGGATTACTGCCCTTATAAAAGGGGCCCCAGGGAGCTGGCAGCCCCCTCCAGTATGTGAGGACATAGGGAGAAGGTGCCGTCCATGAAACAGTGAGCGGGTCCTTGCAGGACACCAGATCAGCCAGTGCCTTGATCTTGGACTTCTCAGCCTCCAGAACTGTGAGAAATACATTTCTGTTAAGTCTCCCAGTCTATGGTATTTTGGTTACAGAAACCCAAACAGACTAAGACACTTTGCAAAATAATGTTTATTTTGAGCACCTACTATGTCCCAGATACTGCAACTATCATGTAACTTAATTTAAACTTTTATAACAGCTCTGTTATATATATAGCACCATCTCTTTTCACCTTTTTAAAAAATGGTGCAACACACGAATACAGTTGTTGGAGAAAAGAAATAAAATAGAAGTATATTGACTACAAAGCTAACGTCTCCTCACCCGGCCTCCACTTCCAGTCCCACTTCTGTGTCTCAGCATACCCAGTTAAGAGGAATGTGATTCTGGACAATTCTATCTATTCAATCACTTGTCTGTCTTGTTTCCTCATGCAGGAGGAGTTATTTATCATTCCTGGCAATGTGGCATAGAATTTCCAGTGCAGCTGGAGAGTCCAGCTGCCCCCACCCAAGCCCACCTCTTCCTGGAATTGGGTAACTTGACCTTGAGGTTCAACATCGCAGGAACTCCGCGTCGTCATCCCTGTCAATCAGGGTCAAAGGAGTGTCTGCCTCCAGGGCTGCTGAGTGGCCAGTAGGCGGCGGTGAGGGTGAGGGTGCAGATGGTGAGCACTGAAGCTGCAAGGATACCATGAGCAGTGCCCAGCTCCCAGCCTTCTCCGTCTGCTGCAGAAAATGTGTCTGCCCATGCCTAGGATGTCCCTCGATCCCCCACCCTATCATCGAATGAGGGATGGAAGTTCTCCGTGTTGTCTCTCTGTTCCAACACTGTCTATGTACCATGGGTATCACCTTCTTCCAGAAACCAGGTTGTTGTCCGGGTCTAGGACCCAGCAGGGGAGGTGGAGAGCTCTGGAGGGTAAGCAACAGCAAAGCAGGGTGGTCACCATCCCAGGCTATGGAGCCAGACCACCTGGGCGCTTTCTTACTTGGAGCCAAACAACCAGGTTTAAGTCTCCACCTGTCACTTACGAGCTGAGTAGATTCGGGAGGCTACCTCTTGTCTCCTCGCCACACCAAAACCCCCCATTTGTAAAATCCAGACCATGGCAGCTCCCACCTCAATAGGTAATGAAAAGTCATGTTTTTTCTCTACTGTTTATTTTATTCTATTTGTTTTCTACTTTAAAGATTTATTCTATAGTTGATACAAAGCAAAAAATATACTTAGCATTTATCAAGATATGAAGCATGATCATCAAATCGGTGTTCTCCCATGAACTTACCCCAACCTCATAACCAAGACGCGCTAAGCGGGCTCCAGCCTCATAACCAAGATGCACTAAGGGGGCTCCAGCCTCATAACCAAGACGCACTGAGCGAGCGCCAGCCTCATAACCAAGAGGCCCTAAGCGAGCTCCCGCCTCATAACCAAGACGCACCGAGCGAGCTCCAGCCTCATAACCAAGACGCCCTAAGCGAGCTCCAGCCTCATAACCAAGACGCACCGAGCGAGCTCCAGCCTCATAACCAAGACGCACCGAGTGAGCTCCAGCCTCATAACCAAGACGCACCAAGCGAGCTCCAGCCTCATAACCAAGACACACCGAGCGACCTCCAGCCTCATAACCAAGATGTACTAAGCAAACTCCAACTTCATAACCAAGACGCACTAAGCGAGCTGTTAAGCCTCCTTGCCCACTGTCTTCTCACTTTAACCGGTGGTAAACACTGTTAGTATTTTTTGTTCTCCTTTTTAAAAAAATAATTTTACCACACAGTGTGGGTGCCTAGACAATACATTAGTTTTACTCATTTTTTGCCTTACTTAAATATTCCTATATTGTAAACTATCTGTGGCTTTTCACATTTTCACTTACCTTTATGTTTATAAGATTTATATATATTGTCACACGTAATTATAGACATTAACATCTCTATAAAACTCTTGTATGGGTATGTCACACACAATGAAATTTTCTATTGTTCTCTTTATAAACATTTGAATCATCCACACATAATCCAAGGCTATGCTGTGATATACATTCCTGTGTATGCTTCCTGGAATAAATTTTTTAAGCTTTTAATTTTTAAAAATATTTACTTATTTATTTATCTGAGATGGTATCTCAGTCTGTTACCCGGGCTGGAGTGCAGTGGTGCAATCTTGGCTCACTGCAACCTCTGTCTCCCAAGCTCAAGCGATTCTCGTGCCTCAGCCTCCCAAGTAGCTGGGATTACAGGTGTGCACCACCACGTCCAGTTAATTATTATTTTTTTTTTGTACTTTTAGTAGAGACAAGGTTTCATCTTGTCTGACCAAGCTGGTCTCAAACTCCTGACTTCAGATGATCCGCTAGCCTCGGCCTCCCAAAGTGCTGGGATTACAGGCATGAGCTGTCACACTCAGCCTTTTTAAACTTTTTAAGAGATATTACCTAGAAGTGGGATTGGAGGCCGTGGAGTGAGAAGCTGTAGCGTGAGAAGCAAGAGAGTGGACAGAAAAATAAGATAGCCTTAGTTTGGATCTTGGCTCACCATCACATATTTAATGTATTCATTTGGGCAAATATTTAACTTTGTTGTTCCTCAATTTTCTTAGCTGTAAAATGGGGCTGATGGTAGAGAGTACTTCAGGATGTCAGGGGCATCACATGTGCCAACATCAGAAAAGCACTTAGGATACTGCCTGCCATAAAATACTGTTCTGCTGTGTTGTCAGATCAATTCAAATATAATTTAAACCCTCAAAGTAAATGCCAATGGTTCTCTGAATTGGCTGAATCAATTCACATAGTGATAGAAGTTCCATCCACATATATCCTTATCCATTGTGGTACTGTCACACTGCTTTTAAGGGTTTGAATTGTAAATAACACAATAGTACAGAGTATTGAATTTGCAAAAATATTATCAAAATACAGCAAAGTACAGAAGCTTTTCTTCAAAATGTTCTATGTAGAGTTGATGTACGTGTAGAGGTGCCGTGTTTGTATACAGTGTTAGTCATTCTTTAGTTTTTTGTGTTTGCACTTGTCCTGTTAGTTTTACATCTAAGTACTTCACTTTATTTTCAGCGAATATAACTGGCATTGTGTTTTCTGTTTCAGTTTCCACATGTCAATTGCTAGTATATATAAACACAATTGATTTTTATATGTTGACTTTGTGTCCTGCAAACTCATTTACTAGTTCTAGAAGTTTATTGATTTTTTAAGCATCCTTAGGATTTTCTACATAGGCTACCATATCATTTCAAAATAGAGACTGTTTCCTGCCAGTCTTCCTGACTTCTTTCATTCCTTCTTGCCTGCCTGCCTTTCTCCCTTCCTTCTTTTCCTTCCTTCTTTCCTTTTTCCTTATTTCTTGCCTGCCTTCCTTCCTCCCTCCCTGCCTGTCTGCCTTTCTTTCCTCCTGCCTTCCTCCATTTCTTCCTTCCTCACTCCCTCCCTCCCTTTCATCCTTCATTCCTTCCTGCCTTCCTTCCTCTTCCTTCCTTCCTCTCTCCCTCCATCTCATCCATCTTTCCTTCCTTCTTTCCTTCCTCCCTACCTTCCTTCCTGTCTGCCTTCCTTTCTTCCTTCCTTCCATCCTGCCTTTCTCCTTTTCTTTCTTCCTTCCTTTGCACCTTTTTTTTCTTCCTGCCTGCCTTTCTTTCTTCCTTCCCTCCTATCTTCCTTCCTTCCTTCTTCCCTTCCTCTGACCCTCCCTTCCTTCCTCCCTTCCCTTTCTTCCTTCTTTCCTTTCTTCTTCCTTCCTGCCTTACTGCCTTTCCGCCCTTCCTTCCCTCCCTCCCTTCCTTCCTTTCTTCCTCCCTCCCTCCCTCCCTTCCTTCCCTCCCTCCGTTGCTCCCTTCCCCTCTTCCTTCCTTCTTTCCTTCCAATATGTCTTTGTATTTCCTTCTCCTGGCTCACTACACTGGATAGAGCTCTCAGTACTATACTGAAGAGCAATAGTGAGAGTAGACATCCTGGGTTGTCCATCTTAGAGAAAGCTTCATTCTTTCACTACTTGGTGTGATGTTGGCTGTAAGATTGTTTTATAAATGCTTATCGAATTGAGTAAGTTCCCTCTTTTTTTAGATTGCTGACAGCTTTTGTCATGAATGGGTATTACAGTTATCAAATGTTTTTTTTCTGCATCATTTTATATAAACTTGTAATTCTTTTCCTCATTAGCCTGTTAATATGGCACATTATATTGACTGATTTTAATGACTGAATCAACTTTGCACGCCTGACACAAACTCCACTGCTTTCTATACATTGATGGATTTGATGGATAATATTTTGTGAGGATATTTGTGTTTCTACTCTTAAGAGGTATTGGTCTGTATTTTTCTCTTTTTGTACTATCAGTGTCTGGGCTTGGTATCAGGTAATACTGATCTTGTAAAATGAGTTGGGAAATGCTTCCTCCTCTCCTAATTTATGGAAGAGATTTTTTAGAGTTAATATTAATTCAGAATTTTCCCAGTGAAACCATCTGGTCCTAAGGATTTTTTTTTGAGGGGGGTTAAAATAACAAATTAAATTTTTTCCATAGCAATAGGATTATTCAAATTATCTACTTCTAATGTTTTTGAATTACAGTAATTTGTGTTTTATGAGAAATTGGTCCATTTTATCTACATTGTCAAATTTATGCGTGTAGGGTTGTTCCCGACAGTCCCTTATTACCCTTAAGCCATCTGTATGATCTGTATTGATATCCCCTGTTTCATTCTTGGTATTGGTAATGTATGCCTTTTTTCTCTCTTTTAAAAACATTTTTAGTAAAAGCATTTTTGTGATGGCTGCCCTAGGACCTTTGCTGGAAAATCCTAACGTCGGTGCCCCTTCTTTATTGGTGTCTATTGATCACTTATAGTCATTTGAGCTGAGAGTTTCCTAGTTCTTGGATTGTCCATTGATATCTGCTCGTTTGATTTCATTCATTCTTGATATTGGTAATTTATGTCTTTTTTCTCTCTTTTGAAAAATTTTTAGTAAATGAATTTTTATGATGGCTGCCTTAGCATCCTTGCTGGAAAATCCTAACATCGGCGCTACTTCTTTATTGGTGTCCATTCATTGATCGCTTTTACTCACTCCAGTTGAGACTTTTCTAGTTTTTGGTATGATGAGGGATTATCAATGATACCTGCACATCTGCGGTATTGTGAGACCAAGCCTTATTTAAATCTTTTGTTTTAGCAGGCTTCCTCTGAAGGAAGGAATGGGTAGAAAGGGTTTCACTTCATTACTGCCAGGTGGGAGTCAAACTTCAGATTCCCACTTCAGCTCCATTCACCCTCAAGAGGAGGGGCTTCTAGTTACTGCTGGGCAGGGGTGAGCGTTCCACAAAAGGTGGGGAGTCTGGCCACAGCTCCCCACTGGCCCCCACTGGCACTGCCAGAGAAGGATCCTTACGAGCACTGGTCAGCAGTGTAAGTCCTGACCTCCCACTTGGCCTTCTCTGACATCACCCCAGCGTGGGGGAGCAGTTATGACAGTTTGGCAAGGGCGGTAGTCTAGGCTCACCAGTTGGCCTTTGCTGTCAGGGTGGGGCTGGGGCTGTGGTTACTTCCATGGAGTTTGGCTGAAGCAGAGTGTGGTTGTTGTCTAAAAATGTTCTGTCTTGCTTAACTGTCCCTTTTCTTGTTCTGTGGCTGCAGAAAGCACGTTTTGTTGTTTTGTTTTTCTGGGGGATAAAGAGGCCTGTGTTTTTCTGCAGCATTTTCAGACTTCTGCAGCACTCAGTGTGAGATATGTAAGGCACTAAAAAGAGCAAGGAAATGCACCATCATGTCATTCTTCAGGACATAAGGCCCTAATTGACCTGCCCTCCTTTCTCCACCCTTCGGAGTTGTCTTGCTTATTTTGTATATAATGTTTAGGGGTTTTAGCTGTACTTAGTAGGAGGAATAGGGAAACGTGTGTCTACTCCATCCCATAAATGTTTCTATGTTGTATTGTCCTTCAGTTCAAGCTATCTTTAAATTTCTTTTAAAATACTTCCTCTTTTGAGTCACAGATTATTTAGAAGCACATTTTGTAGTTTCCAAATATTTGGAGATTTTCCTGTTATTTTTCTGTTATTGGTTTGTAGCTTGAGTTCACGATGGCTACAGAACCAACTCTGTGTGATTTTTATTATTTTATATTTGCTGAGGCTCATGTAATGGCTCAGAATATAATCTAAGTTGGTAAAAGTTCTGTGAGGGCTTGAAAAGGATGCAAATTCTACTGTTGTTGGGTGAGTTGTTCTCTAAATGTTTAGATTCTGTTGCCTAATGATATTGTTCTATGAATTGTTGATAGAGGAGTGTTGAAGTCTCCCATCAAAACTTTATTACTCCTTTCAATTTTCTATCAGTTTTCTATTCACATATGTTGCAGCTCCTTTGTTAGGTACATATGTATTTAGGATTGCTACGATTTCTAGAGGGACTGATCCTTTTACCATTATGAAATGTTCTTTTCTGTTTCTTCACTCTAAAGTCTACCCTCTATAACACACACTTCAACTTTCCTTTTATTAATGTTTTTATGCAATATAGATTTTCAATCTTTTCTTTCAACCTAACCATATTATTAGATTGAAAGTGACTTTCTTGTAGCTGGCATATAGTTAGCTCATTTTATAATTCACTCTGTCAATTTGTCTTTTAATTGGTATATTTAGACAACTTACATTTAATGTGATTACTTCTGCATTAGGAATTAAATCTGTCATTTTAATTTTTTTTGTTTGTTTTCTGCTTGTTTCCTCTGATTTTTTGTTTGTTTTACTGTTTTCTTCTCTCTGCCTCCTGTGGGTTCTTTGAACATTTTTTACAATTCTATTTTGATTTTTCTATAGTGTTTTGAGTTGATTTCTTTATAGATTATTCAGTACTTCCCCTAGACATTACATTTCAATGTAGATTTTTATACAGGAAATGGGAGAACTTGCAAATACATTTATGTTTCTCATCAGTCATTACAAATGAGCAAGTTGGCATTCAGCTTTTACTTGTTCTTCTCCTTACCTTGATTGGCGAATAATCACTGAGAGATGGCCACATTCCCCACTTGCTGATGAAAATGTTGCCAAGGTGACACTCAGGTTTCACACAGTGGTCAGTGTGTTGAGGTAAATACCACCTTGTAAGTTGCTAACGAGCAGTTACCCTTCCCTGGCAACTCCCCAGCCTCACTGGCTTCTTTAGTTCATGTTTAAATCTGGAATCCCTCCCTGTATCCTCTAGTGGAAGTGCGAAAGCTGAACTGTTATATTCATGTTTAATACACCAAAATAATAGGAGTCAAATGATTTCAAGGGGAATTGTTACATTCGTTCACATGGAGCTTGAAAGAAACTAGCACAAAGATGCTGTAATGCTACCTCAAGCATCAAATCAGCTCTGATGTGCTACGTCTGAAAGCAGCAAGCATATTTCGTTGAAATTAGACTAACTGCACAGCTTCCAGCCTTGTGCTTTGAAATCATGTTAACAATGATGAGAAGGAGAAAAAAAAAAAACTTGTCAAAACACTGTTTTTCTCAGTGGACAGTAAAAAAAAAAATGCCAATGCTATGGTTTCCTTGTTATAATAAATTCTGAATAAATTACAAAGGACCCATATTTTGTGGTCTCCGGAAGCATTTTTCAAGGGAGCATTATCTGCGCTTGCACTAGATTTCCTAAAACAAACAAGAGACTGGTGTAGCAAGATGGCAGATAGAAGAGTTCTCAAAAGAAAGATTAAACTTTAAAGAGTATCATGACTCATCCTGTTGATTTTTTTAAAAAATCAAATAAGTGTTTTTTCTTAATGTGTGAGAAAAGGAGTCAGCATCTGTCACTAGTAAAAGGCGTCCAAAAAAATAGAATGACAGTGATTGGCAGAGCAGCATGGCAAGACTGAAAGCTTAGAAACATCCCAAATATTATGTCTTTTCTATAAATTGCGTACCACAAAACATAAGTCATGAGGCATTTGAAGAAAAACTAACAGCATAAAATAAAATCATCAAATGAAGTAAATAGATAATGCAGTATTATTTAAATGCCAAAAATTAGAAGTGCAGAAAGATGTTTGTTGCAAGATTATTAGAGGTTGGAGGAAAAGAATTCCTGAAAACAGCTGAAATGTTTATACATAGCATAACAGTTAAATAATGAGTAAATTAAGCTGTTTCAATTCTATGTATTCTGGTTATATACTGATGTATAACAAACGTTCCTAAACCTACCAACTTAATACAGTCATCACAGTGTATTTTGCTCAGAATTTGCTATTTGAATGGGACATGACAGGAACAGCTTATCCCTGCTCTGTGCTCTGAGCTGGGGCAGCTTTTCTGTGGCTAGAGGATTCACCTTGAAAACTTATTTCACTTACATGGCTAAAACCAGATTCACTTATAGTGCTGGCAGATTGATGCTAACTCTTTTCTGGGTGCTTAGCCAGGGCAGTACCTGGGAGCTTTGGCTCTTCTCCACATAGGCTTCTGTGGAACTTTTTGGCCCTCCTCACAGCAGGATATCTGAGTTTCCAGAGATCAAGGCAGAAGCTTCAGGCAGCACAACTTCTGCCTCATTCTATTGGTTAGGCAGGTCATCAAGTTCATCCCAGATTTAAGGATCAGGGCGTTAGACCTCTCAATGGAAGGATCCACAAATAATCTGAGGCATTCTTTAATCTGTTACATTATGGAATATTATACAGTTATTGAAAAGATTAAAAAGCAAATGGAAGTATAATACAGTTGATTTAATCCCATTTGTGAAAAAAATAAGGGGAGAAAGCTATCCATGTATATTCATATTTAGTTGTTTGAGAACAGAAAATAGTTTGGATCATTACATACAGGGAGTGGGAAGGGAAACAAAGGAGAATTATTAGCTTCTTTATGTACTTTTTAAAAAAATTTATTTCAATTACCTTATATTACTTTTGCACATTAAAAAACCAATATGATTCTTTTTAGAAAACTAAAATAATTCTTTTAAATTACCAGATCAAGCAGAACCAGAAATAAAATTTTAAAATATTCCATTAAAATAGCAACCAAAAAGATCTTAATAATAACAATGCTTGTTAAAGCCCTGAGGGTAAACATTTACCTGTGAGGTTTTGAGATTTTGAAATGATTATAAATCTTGAACCAGCTCTGTATTTCTTTGAATCCTGTGAAGAGTTGGCATTTCCTAGGGCATGATGTGTGGTATGGGTAGAGGAGAGGAAGAGAGCTTTTAATGTGCAATTCATACAATTTTTGTACTTTAAACATAAGAATACAGAACATTTTAAATTAATTTTTACTGCAGTATAACATGCATAGGAAAGCACACTAATTCTATTTTATCTCAAATAATTTTCACAAACTGGACATATTCATGTAATCAACACCCAGTTATAGAAATAAAACATAACCAACACACCAGAAGCCCTTCTGGTACCCTCATCCAGTGTCAAACCCATCCTAAAAAAGGTGTCCATTGCTATAACATCTACTGACATAGATCACTCCTATCTGTTTTGAACCTTACATAAATAAAATTACATACATCATACTTTTTTGTCTGGCATCTTGTGATAAACATTAAGCTTGGGAGATTCATCCGTGCAACTGTACAATAAAGTTGTTTATTTTCAGGAATTTAAAGTATTTTATTATGAATTTAACAAAACATATTTACTTACTCTACCATTGATGAATATTTGGCTTGTTTCCAGTTTGGAGTTATGAATAATGCTGCTATCAGCATTTGTATAAACATCTTTTGGTGCATTTGCATGGGGTATATATATCTACAAATTTAATTACCTTGTCAAGTCTAGTGGATACTGCCAAAGAGTAATATTCCCAAATGCATGTATGAGAGTTTCTGTTGCTCCATAATCTCATTAACACTGGATCATTTGGGAACGGTAGCTGCTGGTTTCAGTTTGCATTTCCCTGATGACTACAACACTGATGACCTTTTCATATATTTTGAGGGCACTGGGATGACATTTTTTAAAATAAAATATCTATTCAAGACAATTGTCTATTTTTTAAATAGGATTTTGTTTTTTTTCTGATTAACCTGTAAAAGCTCTTTAGAATTTTTAGGTTCTTCTCAGATGTATATTGCAAATATCTTCTCATATGCCGTTTTTCTGCTTCATATAGTTTTGTTTTTATGGAATAGAAATTCTTGGTTTTAATAAAGTAAAAATTTAAAGTAATTTTCTTTGTGGTGTCTTTTTAAAGAAACATTTGCTCACCATAGGGTCAGGAATATATTCTCTGGTGCTACTTTTAGAAGCCTTAATGTCTCACCTTTCACAATTAGATATAAATCCACTTGGGATTGATTTTTCTGTACAATGTGAGGTGGGGGTCAAGATTAATTTTTTCCACATGAATACCAAGTGAGTCAGCTTTTAATATTCTTTCTTCACTGTTCTGTGCCATGTTGGTGTATAATTGATTATAGATATCTTTCTCCATTGATTTTTCATCACGATTTCATAAAATAATCAATTGGCCATCGGCTGGACTTGAACTGAGACATTGACTTTTTGGATTTCAAACCTGCTGACTTTCAGATTAGAACGTACATCATTGGCTCACCTTTGATCATCAGGCCTTCAGACTCAAATTGGAGCTACATTATTGGCTCTCCTGGGTTACCACCTTGTCAATTGCAGATCTGGGGACTTCTCAGCCTCCATAATCATGTGAGTCAATTCCTTACAACACATAGGTAGGTAATAGAGAGATAGATAGATATCGAGATATATGTGTACTACAGATATATTAATATATAGATATAGATATCCCCTATTGGTTCTGTTTCTCTGGAGATCTATGGCTAATAAACTTGAGAAAATCTTTCTTGCCCCCAAGAATTGGTTGGGTGTCATTTCTGAATGAAAGCCTCTCAGAAAGAAGTTTGCATTCTACACTGTTACCCTAACTGTGGGCAGTAGCCATTCCCTAGACTGCATATCCCTGGCTGCAGTGGGTTTTTCCCTTGTCAATGTTGGACTTCAGTGCCATTCAGCAGATGCTTAACAAAGGCTTCCTTTAAAAGGTCACTGGCCAAATGCTATACTCCTTCTTCTATCTCATATTTCTAAAATGATAAAAAAGATTAAAATATAAAACTATGTGAAAACAGCAATGGTTGCAAGTTCTGCTGGTAATAATGGACTATGTAATTCTGATCAATACTTCTCCTAAACATAATTATAAAAGCTGGATAAAATATTTTATAAATATGTGCTCGAGACTTCCACCTCTGGGAAAGTGGAGTCAATGTACTTTTCCCAATTCCTCTGACTAAGTACAACCAAAATCCGTGGCTCTGAAAGGTAGAAAGAAACAGACATATTACAAAACTCCAGACCAAAAGAACACATGGTGGTATGGTCCCTGGGATTTCTTTCCATTTCACATATCCAAGACTTAAAGCTAGAGAAGCTGTCAATTCACAGATCATGAGAAGGGGGAAAAAGAAAAAAAGAAACAACAAGCAAACCACACAACACAACAAAAGGCTTATCTCTTTAGTTGAAGTCCAGAAAAGGTTCAACCTAGAAAGACAGAAAACACTAAGACAGTCGTCACTCAACTTCCACCATATACCACAGAACGAACTGTGGCATCACCCACATCCACACTAGTGTGGGGTGGCAGGGAGCCTAGAGATCTGCTCTTACCAAGCTGTAACGAGGGGCCCCAATCCGTCTCCCCAACATCAGGATGGTGTCAGAGATAGTCAAGTCAAGAGCTGGAATTTTCATTTCTAGGAGTCGATAGTCCCTATCCCTCTGTGGTGTCAGTGGAGGCCACGTGGAGGCCCCATTGGAAGTCTGGACCTCCACTCCAGACTTCTACTTCCACTCCATCTGGCAGTGGTGAGGTGCCCTTTGTCCTCCCTAAGGTGATGTAAGAGAGACTTGCTTGATAGCCAAAAGTTTCACTACCTGCAGGCTTAACCCCACATGGAAGCCACAAGGCTTGTTGCTTGTATTCTGCAAAATGGCAGGCCTGAGCCATACCTGAGCCTCTTTGAGCCCCAGCTGGTTCTGAAGCCAAAGCAGACAGGATTCAGGGAGCAGTGTCTCGAGGCTGTGCAGGACAGTAGGAGCCTTGGCCCATGAAATACTCTGTTCTTCCTAGGCCTCTGAGCCTATGATGGTAGGGCCTGCCCTAGAGACTTCTTAAATGTCTACCAGGCCTTTTTTCCATTGTCTTGGCTATCAGCACTTGCCTCTTCTTTATTTATGCAAGTATCTCTAGTAAGCATTGTTCTGCAGACTGCTTAAATTCCTCTCCTAAAAAGGCTTTTTCTTCCTCTATGGCCAGGCTGCAGATTTTCCACATTTTTATACTCTGCATCTCTTTTAAATATAAGTTTCAATTTTAAGTCATTTCTTTGTTCCCACATCTGAGCGTAGGTTGTTAGAGGAGCAGCCAGGCCACATCTGAATGTTTTGCTGCCTAGAAATTTCTTCCAGCAGATACCCTAGGTCATCACTCTGAAGTTCCAACTTCCACAGATCCCCAGGATGTGAACAGAATGCAGCCAAGCTCTTCACTAAGGCATAACATGCAAGACCTTTGCTCAATTTCCCAATAAGTTCCTCATTCCCATCTGAGACCTTGGCAGCCTGGACTTCACTATGTATAATTCTATTAGCATATTGGTCACAATCATTTAGCCAGTCTCTAAGAAGTTCTAAATTCTCCCACATCTTTCTTTTTCCGAGTCCTCCAAACTCTTTCATCCTCTGCCTGTTACCCAGTTCCGAAGTTGCTTTCACATTTTCAGATATCTTTATGGCAATATCCCACCCCTCAGTACCAATTTTCTGTTAAGCTATTTTTGCATCACTACAGAGGAATACCTGAGACTGGGTAATTAACATAGATTAGCTCTGTATCCCTACCCAAATCTTATCTCGAATTGTAACCTCCATGTGTTAAGGAAGGGACCTAATGAGAGGTAATTGTATCATGGAGGCAGTCTCCCCATGCTGTTCTGGTGATAGTGCATTCTCATGAGATCTGATAGTTTAAAAGTGTTTGACAGTACCCCCACCTCTTCTGCTGCCATATAAGACATGCCTTGCTTTCCCTTCATCTTCCACCATGATTGTAAGTTTCCTGGGCCTCCCAGACATGCAGAATTATGAGTCAATTAAACCTCTTTCCTTTACAAATTATCCAGTCTCAGGTCATTATTTACAGCAGTGTGAAAACAGACTAATATAGTGATTTATAAGATAAGAAAAAAAGGTTTAGTTGGATCACATTTATGCAGGCTATATAGGAAACAAAATACTAGAATCTGCTTCTGGGGAGGGAAGCTTTTACTCATGGCAGAAGGCGAAATGGGAGCAGGCACTTCACATGGCAAAAGCAGGAGTAAGAGAGTTGGAGGGAGTGTCACACACTTTTAAACAACCCAATCTCATGTGAACTCAGAGTAAGAGCTCACCTATCACCAAGAGGATGACCCACGTCATTCATGAGGGATCTGTCCCCATGATACAAACACTTCCCACCAGGCTCCACTTCCAACAATGGGGATTACATTTAAACATGGGACTTAGGTGGGGACAAATATCCAAAGTATATTAGATGACTAAACCAAGTTCTCTAAACAGAAAGAAATGACAAAGGGAGGAAACTGGGAACATGAGAAAGGGAGAAGGAATGGTGTAAATAATTTTTAAAATAGGTAAATATAATACATTTTCTTTCTCCTATTGAGTTTTCTAAATTATGTTTGACAGCCAAAGCAAAAATTATAACACTCTCTGTAACAACTATCTTATGTGGTTTTAAATCTATTATAGAAAATAAGACAACTATATTATACACAGTAGAAGATAAAGGAACTAAAAGAAATATGAGATGTCTATATTTCACTCCAATTGGTGCTGTGTTGTGGGATGTTAAGAGTGGAGAAGGCTATATATAGACGGGCAGGGAGTATGTGGGAAACCTCTGTGTTTTCCCCTCAATTTTGCTTTGAACCTAAAATTGCTCTAAAGATAAAGTCTAATAAAAAATGCATCTCTCCGATCAGGAGCTGCATTCCACATACTACAAACTATGCTGAACACTCTTGTAAAGACAGCACATCCAGCCAGCTGCGATTGGACCTACCACCATGCCTTAAACCAGTAATTGGATCACTTAAGTTTGTCATTTCCTCAATACATCCATAGCATCAGTCAATTTCGTCATCCTTATAATGACCATTTTTCCACATGTCCTACACACCAGAGTTATTGCACAAGCCAGTGCATATTTATCTAACTGTACCTTGTCCCTAATGACCCGAGATGAACCACGACTATCTGCCTGCTTCTGTCACCGGTGATGAGCTCCCAGGACTGCTTTCATACCAACTGCGTTCCTCAGGAGCAGACTCTGAGGTGAAGATTTCTATGAGTGATTTGTGGTGGAAATGCTACCAGAAGAAACCAAGATTAGGAAGCAGGGCAAAGAATGACAAGGGGCTGAACAGGGTAAAACTTCAGGCAAAGTCCAGGAATAAGTAGCCTCAGATTGATCTCAGAGTGTGACCTAACTCTAGCCAGGCTTCCTGAATTCTTTTCTCAACTAGGCCCTGACATGTGTACATCTGAGTCCATCTTTGCATTGTCCAGTGTTAGCAAGAATCCTAAGTTGGTTTAGCCAGAACATGCCACCATCAATATTTGATTATCCTTGATGTCCAAACAGTTTCTTCCTCTTCCACCATCCCCCAGGTGATATCTGATCGCCTTGGCCTGGCTTCAGCAAGAATCCTGTGAAGCCACTTTAGCCAAAGAAAAACCTCCTTACCCCAATGCTACCTCTTAGTAATTTTCTGCCCTCTGATCCCTACCATGCTCCCTGGCCATAAATTCCCCCCTTTCCTTTTTCATTCAGAGTTGAACCCCATCTCTCTCCCCTACTGCAAACCCCAATTGCAGTCATTCTTATACTTGCCATGATGCAACCCCCACCCGGATAAAGTATGGGTGTAAATTATACCTCAGAGACATCCCATGAAGACTCAAGTTTCCTGGGCAGATGGTTGTCAAGGGGGATGTCTTCTAAATATAGAAGCAGAGTAGCCTGGGGAAAGTCATCTGAAGAAGCATCACATGTGCCTGCTATCAGGGGCAAAAGCAAGCTTGGGAGAGGTCCACGGCTGACCAATGGGATTCCAAGAGTCTGGGTGGGGCAGCAACAGGGCTGGCCTCCTCCATGCTGTCTGTCTCACCCACAGGAGCACGTGAGCTCTGCAGCTCCTCTGTTCAACACACTCCTTTCTGATCCTATCCCAACTTCCTGAAGGCAAAACACACCTTCTCCTTGTATCCTCCCTAATGCCTAGCAGTATAAATGATCCACACTGTGCTGAAAAGACTAAAGACATCTGTCTGCAAATCTTGGATCACTTACTTAGCACTTCTGACTGTGATCAAGAAGGCTTGCTTCAACACTGGTCCTGAGGAAGGGCTCCAAGTGCATTGCACTGGCTGTCCCAGGGCAGAGCAGTGCATGGTGTGGCTGAGAGTGAGTGGACAAATTAAGTTTCACCAGAGAATTTCTTTAAAAATGTCCCAAAGTGGTCTAGTCATCCAATCTTTTCCCGCAAACACAGATACTGTTGTCCCTAAACAGTGTAAGGTAGAATTCCAAATTCATTTTCAAATTCCATGGTTTTTACCTTTTTATTGTTTGTCTCATAATCGGTTAAGTGCTATTGTATGCCAGTAACTGGGATGACTTCTTGATCCCCACAGGGGCTTAAAGAGAAGGTATTATTACTGTCTGCTAGAGGAAAAAGCTGAGGCCTGCAGGTCAGTGGCTTAGATTGCTCTGAGGGACATAAGCAGAATGGAATGAGCCTGCAGCTTCACCCCCATATCCACCCTTCTGCACTTTCATGTTTCTGCTGTGATTCACCCTCCCCCAGAGCCTGGCTTCAGCCTTAGTTCTGCTGTACTGGAGACCCAGCTGAACCTTGCCACCAGAGGCATTTCTGTCTTCCTTTAAACGTATCTAGCTATCCCTGCTATAATCTGCCTCATCTGCCCCGCTATTGCTACAGGACCAACAGGTTTCTTCATTCACTGTGCAGGTGCATACCAATACACTGAGACAGAAGGGTTTGCAGCAGAGAAAGAGCTTGATAATGATAGGATGGCTGAGTGAGGAGATGGGAGGGACCCTCACATCCATCTCTTCAAGGAGTTCTAGAATGGGATTTTTAAAATAATCATTGTGAAGGGAAAAAGGCTGCAAAATTGGGTCATTGATTGGCCAGGTAAAGGGATGAAATTACTGGGATGTGGAAACTGCATTCTTTGGTAAGTCAGCATCTCATGGGGTCCTTCAGACAAGCTGAGTCAGTAGTTTCATTTGTATGCAGGACCTGAAAGAATGTCTCAGATGGAAAACTTAACATTTCACAATGCCCAGGTTGTTATCTACAGAGCAGTTACAGGGACCTATAATCTTGAATCTACATGATTCTGGGGCAACATACAGCAAACAGCTAGGAGGAAGCAGGTCAGAGAACAAGCTGACATAGTGATTAATGCTGAGTATGCTGAGTTGTTTCTCTCCCTCCCTTTTTTCTTGATTAATTTTATAAAATTTATAAGGACTGTTTCACTAGTCACTACCAATTCAAGGGCAGAGCTTTTGTGCATTTAATTTCCCCATTGCCCAGAATGCTGGGTGTGTAGTACATCTGCAGTGTGGATTCATTGCTGAGCTAAACTGCTCATGCTCAGTGCTTGGATGTTAAGAGGCAGGCGTGCTGATCCTCCGATTCAGAATGTTTGTGTGTGATTTGGAGCTGTGTTCTGTTGATTTTATTTTGAGGGCTGAAGATATCTAAAAGCAAGAAGACACCTTTGATATCCAAAGTTGTGTCATTATTAAAAGTAAAAATAAATTAGCATCTCCATGGCTAGAGTGTTTTATATTCATATTTTTGTCTCTTCATCAAGCCATCTGCTTGCATAATTTCATTTCTATTCTATAGACACCCACAGGCAGCCCGCCACTGGAATCACACTCCCAGCTTGTCCTGCCCTAATCTTCAGGAAAGATAAATGAGAAGCCTGCATGTCTCTTTCATTTAATCCTCATGGCCATCTTTGAGGTACATTTTATGATCTAAAGTGAAACCTTCAGGGATGACTTGTGACCTGCCTGTTGTTAAGGAGCTGGCAGCAGACTGGAACATAGCCCCTGACTGCTCAGCTCTGTGGCTGTTCCCAGAGCCCACCCACTCTGCTCTCCTGGCCTCACCAGAACCTCAGCACACACAGATCCTTTGCCCCCTCCTCACACACCCTGCACTTTCTTCCCTCACTGGGTTACTATGACAGAATCTGCAAGCCCTGGAAATTCCTCTCAGAAAGTTGCTATAGAAACTCCCAGTGGGGGTGTCTGGAGGATGTGGTGTGAATCCTCGCAGCTGATGCACGGAGCCGTGTGCAATGAGCATGGCAGCTCCCAATCAAGCCCCCGACATTTCTCACCCAACATGTGCCATCCCAGAGCGCGGAGGAGGAAACAGCTCTACTCTTTTGCTGTTAACTCCAGCCTTGAAAAGAGAGCCTTTCCTCTTCTGACTTCGGGGAAAGTTCAGGGCTTACTGAACCCAACCACTTCAGTTCAGAGCTAGTGAAACTGAGGCCCAGAGTGGCCATCCACTATCCAAGGATTGCCAATAGCCAAAGACAATGGGGCACTACTTCCCCGTGGAGAGGGCACACACCACACTCCCTCCCTTGGCAAGATGGGGGTCAGGAAGCCTTGCCCCCAGCTAGGGTTTGGGTGATAACCTCTTTCCTCCTGCATCTCCTCAAACACCTCTGGTTCTTGCTCAAAAGCTATCTGGCTCTGTCAGCTCCAAACTCAGTGAAATCTTGCAGATCACCAACTTCCTCATGGTTGTTTCCAGAGAAAGCCAGTGGCCCCTGCTGCTCACAACAGCCCAGGCTAATGGACAGAGCCTTGGACGCAGAGGCAGAGGGCCTCAGCTTAAAGTCCAGCTCCACCACATTCTAGCTGTGTGCTCTCAGTTTCCCTTTCTGTAGTAGGGTCATTTTGATCTCCTAAGGCAGCCTTGAAGATTCAGTGAGGTCTCACACGTGCTTCTCAGCTGCACTGTTCAAGAGAACAGAGAACTCACCATGCCAGGAGCACGAGAGAGGAAGGAAACAGGAGGGGTCCTAAGATGCACCTTCCTGGCTAATTCAGACCCCTGCCTGGATGCTGCCTCCTCAGAGGGGCCCCCTGGTGGGCAGGGCCAGGACAGCTGGATGGGACTCAGGGCACTTAGTCTCATACGTTGACAAAAGGCTGGATTTTCACAAGGTTGCCTATGAAAATTTCTCTTTTCACACAGTTCTTAAAATAAATCTTGTTGAAGGGAGGGATTCACAGAGGAGAAGTGACAGATATATCCTGTTCTACATAAGATGACTAATATCCACAAATGTTCACAAGAAGCATAAGCCTGAGAATGTCACAGACACAAGGGCCTCGGAGACAGGGACTTCGTGGCCCATATAGGGAATGGCAGGCCAAGAGGAAGTGCTGCTTTTCCAGCCAGCTAAAATCCCACTTAACACTTAACACCTTCTGAGTACCTACTGTGTGCAAGACTTCGTGCAGGGGACAGGGCAAGTTTAGAGGTGGAAGAAAGAAGCGCTCCTCTGCTCCAAGGGGTTTATAGTATAAGTAGATGGTTAAGACAGAGGGAAATATAATACTGGGAAGAATTGCAGAAGGGGTTCCAAAAGACAGATATAAGCTATGGGCTCCTGAAAATCAAAGGATTGCATTCTCTACTGTGTGGGCACAGGGGAGAGAAAGATAAGTCTAAAAGAGTTTTATTGGAGTTGTGGGTTTCTAAGATTGACCATAATATATTGGTATTTTTGTATTATCAGTATATTTATAAGAACTCAGGCTTTTAAAAAATGCAAATACGAACAAACTTTTAAGAAAAAGTTCACTTGAACATTATTTAAAAGATTAAATATTGGTATCAAATGAGATATTTTTTAAATAATATATTATGAAATATTATGTTTTCAAAGTATATTCATTGACATCTAGAAATGTAGCAGACCAGACTAGAGAGGACCCTGGCTATCCTCTATGGTCTAAATGTATCCCCCAAAATGCATGTATTAGAAACTTAATCTCCAAAGCAGTGATGTTGAGAGGTGGGGCCTAATGGGAGGTGCTAAACACCTCCCATCAAGATTAAAACTGCTGTATGAAGGGCTTGCATGTGTGGATGTGGTCTCTTCTGCCACGGGATAACACAGGGTTCCACCCCTCAGGAGGATGCAGCGTTTAAGGCACTATCTTGGAAGCAGAGACTAGACCTTCACCAGTTGCCAGCACTTTGATCTTAGACTTCCCAGTCGCCAGAACTGTGAGAAAGAAATTTCTGTTCCTTATAAATTATCCAGTCTCGGGTTTTCTATTATAGCAGCACTACATGGAATAAGATGCCTCTCATCTCTAACAGAATGTAAAGCTCAAAAAAGAAAGAGGAATAGCTATGAGAAAGCAGAGGCCAGAGAAAACCTGTAAACTGCCTGAACATTCAACGTGTTTCCCATCTCAGACATGGAACCACTAGCCTTTTGAATCAAGATGTTTAAGCACAGACGTGGACCAGTTATTGGCTGATCACTACATGATGCTGACCCAGTGGCAACCCAAGGAATACAGGCTTAAAAATTGAAAACGAGATTTTTTTACTGAGGAAAAACACCTTTGGGTGCAGACTTTGGAAGAAAGGATCCTAAATAATTAGTATGGAAGGGTCAGTAAGGAAATCAACAAAAAATTTACAAAAAGAAACAACAACCCTGGGGGAGGGGAGAGTGGAATCAGAATCTAGAGTTGTTGTAATATGTGATCTAAATTGTTTGGTTTCCAAGAAAAAATTAGGAGACATGCAAAAAGTGCAGAAAAGTGTTAACGCATATACAGGAGAAAAAGCACTCAACAGAAACTCTTTCTGATGTAGCCCACGCAGACAATTAACCAACTATTACAAATATGTTCAAAGAACAAAAGAAATGGTGTTTAAGAATAAAACAAAAGTATTACGATCATGGCTTATCAAATTAAAACTATCAATAACTATATAGAAATTATGAAATATCACAAAATAGAAATTATTGAGTTGAAAAGTACAGTCATTGAAGTGAAAATTTCACTGGAAAGATTCAGCAGCAGACTTTAGCTGGCAGAAGAGATGAGCAAACTTGTGGACAGACCAATATAGTCCATCCAGTCTGAAGAACAGAGAGAATTTTTTTTTTAATTGAACACAGCTCCCAGAGAAGGAGAGAGAAAAGGGCAGAAAAAACATTTGAAGAAACTGGCTGAAAACATCCCACACATGATTTTTTAAAAACTAATTTACACATCCAAGAAGTTCAACAAACTCCAACAAAAATAAATTCAAAGAGATTCACACCTTAACAAATTATAATCAAATTGTTGAAAGAGAAAAATTTGAAAGCAGCAAAAGAAAAATGACTCATCAAGTACAAGGAACCACAAATTAACACTTTATTGTGATGAGAATTTCCATCAGAAACAATGGAAGCTAGAAAGCAAAGTGCTAAAACAAACAAACAAAAAAGTCAACCAAGTATTAAGTATTCAACGAAACTATCCTTCAAAAAATAAAAAAGATTAAAAAAGACATTACCAGATAAACGAAGACTGAAGATAAATGACACCAGACAGTGACTTGAATCCATAGATATAGATATAGATATAGATATATACACACATTGGTAAAGATGATTATATAGGTAAATATAAAATCTGCTCAAGTATATTATTTCTAATATTCTTCTCTTATTTTAAACACTTTGCCTAGAAAATTATAATTGTTAGATTTTAACCTATATTTACAGACCATAATAATAGATAGGTAAATTTCATGTAAACAGCAAAATAGAACAAAGAAGGGGAGAAATAGAGTTCTATTAGAGTCAAATATCTATATTTTACTGAAAAAATTTTAGTATTAATCTGAAGCAGTTTGTGATAAATTAAGATACATATTGTAATTCACAAATTGTGATAAGATATATATTGCAATCCACAAATGAACCATAAGAAAATATCCCTTAAAATATAGTTTAAAAAAAAAAAGAATTAAACGGTACAATAGAAGTGTTTATTTAACACAAAAGACAGTTTAAAAGTAACATGAGTTAAAAAAATATAAAACATGTAAAATTAAATTGCAAAACAGAAGATATAAATTAAATCACATCAATAATTATACCAACTATAAATAGACTGAACATTTCAGTAACAGTTTTAGAGAATGGCAAATTGGATAAAAATAATAAGGCTTAAGAGACATCTTTTCATTTAAGAACACAAATAGGTTTAAAGTAATAGAATGGAAATAGATAAACAATGCGAATGGTAACCCTAAGAAAACTGGAGTGGCTATACTAATAGCAAACAAAATGAAATTACAGGATGTTAACATTTATGGGATACAGCAGTGCTTAGAGAAAATTTTATGGTTTTAAATGACTTTTTTAGAAAAGAAAAAAGGCAGTAAGGTTTAATCTTAATTTACTAGAAAAAGAAGCATAAGCTAAATCTTAAACAAGCAGAAAAAAAGAAATAAGAAAGATTAGAGAGGAAATCCATTAAAAAGCCAAAAGAAAAACAGTAATGAATATAAATCGAATGAATTTTTTTTTAATATGGCTAAACCTTTGCATAGACTGGTAATGAAACAGAGAAGACACAAGTTGGCAAAATCACGAGTGAAGAAAAGACACCTGTTTTTTCTTTCAGAACCTGCAGAAATGAAAAGAATTATCAAAGAATACAATCATCACCTTTATGCCAATAGATTAGACAACTCAGATGAACAATTCCTAGCAAATTACTAAAACTGACTCAGAAGTAAGCAGAAAATGTGAATAGTTCTAAAACAAGACCTGTATCCATCTAATCTTCAACAAAGTTGATAAAAATAAGCAGTGGGGAAAGGACTCACTATTCAATAAATGGTGCTGGGATAACTGGCTAGCCATATGCAGAAAAATGAAATTGGATCCCTATATTTTACCATATACAAAAATTAACCCGAGATGGATTAAAGATTTAAATCTAAAACCTCGATAAACTATAAAAATCCTAGAAGGAAACCTAGGAAATGTCATTTTGGACATAGGCCTTGGCAAATAAGTTTTGGCCAAGTTCTCAAAAGCAATTGCAACAAAAATATTGACAAGTGAGACTAAATTAAACTAAAGAACTTCTGCACAGCAAAAGAAACTATCAGAAAGTAAGCAAACAACCACACAATGGGAGAAAATATTCACAAACTATACATCAGACAAAGATCTAATATCTAGAATCTAAGGAACTTAAACCAACAAGCAAAAACAAATAAACTCATTAAAACATGGGCAAAGGATATGAACAGACACTTCTCAAAAGAAGACATACAGGTAGCCAACAAACATGAAAAAATGCTCAACATCACTAATCATCGGAAAAATGTTAGCAAAGCTGCAGAGAAAAGGAAACATTCATACACTGTTGGTAGGAATCTAAATTAGTTCAGCAACTGTGGAAAGCAGTTTGGAGATTTCTCAAAGAACTTAGAACTACCATACCACTGCTGGGTATATAACCAAAGGAAAATAAATCATTCTACCAAAAAGACACATGTGCCAGTATGTTCATTACAGCACTATTCACAGTAGCAAAGACATGGAATCAACCTGGATGCCCATCAGTGGTAGACTGGATAAAGAAAACGTTGCATATATACACAATGGAAAACTACAGAGCCATAAAAAGAATGAAGTCATGTTATTTGCAGCAACATGGATGCAGCTGGAGGCTGTTATGCTGAGCAAATTTGCGCAAGAATGGAAAACCAAATATTGCATGTTCTCACTTACATGTGGAAGCTAAACATAAGGTACACATGAACATGAAGGTAAGACCAATAGACACTGGGGATACTAAAGCAGGGTGAGAAGGAGGGGACCAAAGTCTGAAAAACTACCTATTGGGCACTAGGCTCATTATTTGCGTGATAGGACTATTTATACTTCAAACTTCAGCGTCAACACAATATACCCATGTAACAAAACCTGCACATGTACCCCTTGAATCTAAAAGAAAAATTGAAGTTATTTTAGAAATAAAATAAGAAATTAACCTACTATTTTAAAATCCTTCCAAAAGATGAAGGTCATGCCCACATGGCTTGAAAGATAGTTTCAGTGAGTATACAAGTCTAAGTTTCTAGTTAAACTTTTCCCAGAACTTATTCTAACTTCTACTGCTTTCATACTGCTTTTCTAGACTTTATTCCTTTGTAGATAATCTGGCTCTTCTTTCAGTTAGTTCAAATAGATATATAGATTTAGATATGCATTCTTATTCAATACATAGTTATGAAATTGCATGTAAAAATCTTAATTATATTTATATACCAATATTATAAATATATGTTGCATAAGAATATTTGTAATTATATATTTAAGGTACTTTGTATTAATATTCAATATATATATAGTCATCCCTCAGTATATATAGGGGATTGGTTCCAGGGCCCCTGCACATGCCCAAATCTGCAGATACTTAATTTCTGCAGTCAGCCCTGCTGCAGAACCCACGTATAAGAAAAGTCTGCTCTCCCTACACAAGGGTTTCACATTCCTCAAATGCTGTATTTCTGTTTGGTTGAAAAACATCCACGTATAAGTGGACCTGTGCCAGTTCAAACCCACGCAGTTCAAGGGTCAACTATATATTGGTGCAGTCTCTTATTTATTCTTAAATTTTATCTTCCCTTTAAAAAAGATGTATCCATCATTTCTAAGGGATTTACAATGAGTGATTTTCCAGACAATCTAGTTTGCCATATTGCTGAAAATAGAACTTTCATTTAAGTCTGTAATCCTTCTGGAATTGGTTTTGATTTATGGGATGGCATGTTTTTTTATTATTATTTCATACTTAAAGCCAATTTTCCTGAAACAATTTTGGGAATAGTCTGTGTTTTCCCAAGGATCTGCCTTCCTGCTTGTCTTGTACAATGCAACAATGTTGAATTTTCCTGAGTCCCATGATCCTGGGAAACAATGACATTTAAGAAATCCTTCCTAATTTTTTTATATTGCTTTTCCATCCTGAAACTTTACTGAAGTCCTTTGTCAAGTCTAGGAGTCTTTGGGAGTCATCTTTAGGGTTTTTTAGGTATAAGATCATGTCATCAACATGACTTCCTCTTTTCCAATTTGGATACCTTTTATTTCTTTTTCTTGTCTCATTGTTCCGGCTATGACTCCCAATACTATGTTAAATAGGAGTGATGAGGGTGGACATTTTTATCTTGTTCCAGTTCTTAGGGGGAATGGGGAATGCTTTCCACTTTTCCCCATTTAGTATGATGTTAGCTGTAGGTTGGTCATAGATGACTCTTATTTAGAGCCATGTTACTTTGATGCCTAGTTTGCTGAGGATTTTAATCATAAAGGGATGTTGAATTTTTTTTTCTTTTTTGCAGATAAGGTTTTGTTTTGCAACCCAGGCAATAGTGCAGTGGCACAATCATAGCTCACGGCAGCATCAAACACCTGGATTCAAGCAATCCTCTTGCCTCAGCCTCCTCAGTAGCTGGGACCACTGATGTGTGCCACCATGGCTGGCTATTTTTATTTTTGGTAGAATAGGGATGTAGCTATATTGCTCAGGCTGGTATTAGGGGGTTGCCTTTTATTGAATGCCTTTTCTGCATCTATTGAGATGATCATGTAATTTTTTTTTTTTAGTTCTGTTTATGTGAAGAATCACATATATTGATTTGCAAATGTTGAACCATCCTTGCATCCCTGGAATAAAACCCACTCGATTGTGACGAATTATCTTTTTCATGTGCTATTGTATTTGGTTTGCTAGTATTTTGTTGAGAATTTTTGCATCTCTGTTCGTCAGGGATATTGGCCTATAGTTTTCTTTTTCACTTTTGCCCTTGCCAGATTTTGGTATCAAGGTGATAGAGGTTTAGTAGAGTGAGTTAGGAAGGATTCCTCCTCATCTATTTTTTGGAATAGTTTCAGTAAGATTGGTACCAGCTCTGCTTTGTATGTCTGGTAAAGTTTGACTGTGAATTTATCTGGTACTGAGCTTTTGTTTTTTGAAGGTTTTAAAATTACTTACTCAATTTCATTACTTGTTATTGTTCTGTTCAGGATTTCTATGTTCACAGAAGCACTATTTACAATATCAAAATCATGGAGCCAACCTAAGTGTCTATCAGTGGTTGCCTGAAAAAGAAAATGTGCTATATACACACCAAGGAATGCTATGCGGCCACAAAAATGAATACAGCTGTATCCTCTGCAACAACATGGATGTAGCTGAAGGTCATTATCCTAAGTAAACTAAATCAGAAACAGAAAATCAAATACCACATATTCTCACTTGTAAGTGGAAGCTAAAAAATGGGTACACGTGGACTTAAAGATGGAAATAATAGACACTGGGGACTCCAAAAAGGGGGAGGGTGGGAAAACAAGGGTTGAAAAATTATCTATTGGGTAAATGTTCATTATTTGGGTAATGGGTACACTAGAAGCCCAATCCCTACCAGTATGCAATATACCCATATAGAAAATAGTCACATGTACCTCATGAATCTAAAATTTAATTTAATTTAAAAAATCTCTCCAACCATAGTGTTCTGGAAAAGGGCTTACTGCAAAAAACCACCCTTTCCCAAATGATTTTGATAAGACTAATGTCCCCTTGTTTATCTATGAAAAGGTCAGAAATAGGCCTTTGAAATTCCTACTCTTTGCTTCATAAATAATTTACTGAACTACTTGTCCACAAAGATCAGTCAGAACAAAATGCTTCTAATCAAACTTCTGTTAAGCATCTTTTCTTCCTCCAGGCTCCTGAATGAGCTTTGGCCCACTCTCAGCCTGAACCATATACAACCCCGTTCTGAGAAAAGGCTGACTTCTGGCAAAACATCCTCTGATCAAATGTCTTGAAAGACACAAATTACCGAAAGGAATTCAAGAAGTAGAAAATGTGAATAATTCTGGAGCAAGCAAAGAACTTGTTTGATGCAATCTCACTTGTTCATTTTTGCTTGAGTTGCCTGTACTTTTGAGGTTATATCCAAAAAATCGTCACCCAGACCAATCTCAAGAAGCTTTTCCTCTAGGTTTTCTTCTAGTAGTTTTAGAGTTTTAGGTCTTACTAAACTTAAGTCTTTAATCAATTTTGATTGACTTGCACATATGGTATGAGATAAGAATCCAATGATATTCTTCTATATGTGATTATTCAGTTTTCTCAACATAATTTATCAAAAAGGCCATCTTTTCCCATTGTATGTTCTTTGCACCTTTGCTGGAGATCAATTGATCATAAATGTATGAATTAATTCCTGGGATGTCTGTTATGCTTCATTGTTCTATATGTCTGTTTTTATGCCAGTGTCATACTGCTTTAATTAGTATAGTTTTGAAAGTATTTTGAAATTGAGTAATGTGATGCCACCAGCTTATTTTTCTTACTTTGGCTATATCAGGTCTTTTGTGGTTCCATATGAATTTTAGAATTGTCTATTTCTGTGCAAAATGTCACTGAAATTTTGATAGAAATTGCACTGAATATATACATAGTTTTGGGGATTATGGATATTTTAACAATATTAAGCCTTCTAATACATGAACATAGGATTTCTTTTCACTTATTTGTGTCTTCTTCAATTTCTCTCATCAATGTTTTATAGTTTTCCATATACAGATCTCTCACCTCCTTGAATATGAAGTACTTTTTGATACCATTGTAAATGGGATTATTTTATTTCTTTTTTTTGTAGTCTGTTGTTAGAGTACTATTACTACTTTTTGTATAGTAGTTTTGTATCTTGCAAATTTACTGAATTTTTATTAGTTTTAAGTTTTTCTAATGGAGCCTTTAAGGTTTCCTATAAGCAAGACTATGCCATCTTCAAACACAGACAATTTAACTTCTTCCTTCCTAATTTGAATGCATTTTTTTGTCTTATCCAATTGCTCTAGTTAAAACTTCCAATACTATATCAAATAGAAGTAGCAAAAGTAGACATAATTATCTTGTTCCTGATCACCATTGAGTATGATACTAGCTGTGGGCTTGTCATATAAGGACTTTATTATGTTGAGGTACACATGAAGGGATGTTAAGTTTTGTCAAATGCTTTTTCTATATCTATTGAGATGCATGTGCATTTTGTTCTTTATTCTGTTAATGTAATGTATTGCCTTCATTGATTTTCATATGTTAAAACATCCTTGCATCCGTGGGATAAATCCCACTTGGCCATGGCATTTGATTTTTCTGAATTTAATTTGCTAATATTTTGTTGAAAATGTTTGCACTATGTCCATCGGGGATATTGGTCTAATTTTATTTTCTTTTGGTGGCCTTGTGTGGCTTTGCTATTGGGGAAATGCTGAACTTGCAAAATAAGTCTGACAGTATTCTCTCCTCTTCAGTTTTTTGGAAGAGTTTGAAGACTGGCATTAATTTTTTAAATGTTTAGAGTATTCACCAGTGGAGCCATCCAGTCCTATTCTTTCTGGGAAGGATTTTCATTGCAAATTGAATCTCCTTACTCATTATTTGTCTGTTCAGATTTTATATTTCTTCATAATTCAGTCTTGGTAAGGTTGTTTATCCATTTCTTCCAGCCTATTTAATTTGTTGGCATATAATTGTTTATAGTAGTCTCTTATGATCCTTTATATTTCTGTGGCATCAATTCTAATGTTTCTTCTTTATAATTTTATTTATTTGTTCTTTCTTTGTTTTGTTAATATAACTGAAGTTTTGTTGGTTCTGTTTATTTTTTTTAAAATGTCTTAGATTCATTAATGTTTTCCATTAGTTTTTACTTAATTTCATTTATTTCTGCTCTGAATTTTATTATTATTTTCTTCCGCTAGATTTTGGGGTTTAGTTTGTTCTCCTTTTTCTATTTCCTTGAAGTGTAGATTGTTATATATCTTTCTTTTTCATGATGCAGTTGTTTACTACATACTTCTCTTTCAGACTGCTTTTGGCACATCTTATAAGTTTTGATTTGTTGTGTTTCCATTTTAGTTTGTCTCAAGATCCTTTTTTATTTCTAGATTTTTTTTACCAGAAGTTGTTTAATTTTGTTCAGAAATACGTTATTTTATTTTGATACAAATGTGAATTTTCCAATTTTACTCCTGTTATTTTTAGTTTTATACCATTGTGGTCAGAAAAGATACTTGCCATAAGTACAGCCTTCTTATATTTGTTAAGACTTGTTTTGTGGCCTAACATATTATCTACCCTGGAAAATTTTCTATGTGTGCTTGAAAACAGTGTGTATTCTGCTGCTTTTAAATACAATAAAATATTCTGTGTATGTCTGTCAGGTAAATGTAGTACATAATGTTGTCTTAAGTCTCCTGTTTTTTATTTGTTTCCTGTCTTGATGATCATTGATGATAACTGTTGAAAGCAGTGGTATTGTGCTCCCTATTATTGTATTGCTATCTATATTTCCCTTTAGTTCTGTTAATATTTGTTTTACATATTTAGGTGTTCCAATGTTGGGTGTGGAGACATTTACAATTACTATATCCTCTTCATGAATTGACCACTTTATCATTATGTAATGACCTTTTTGGTCTTATAGAACAGTTTTTAACTTAGTCTATTATTTTCTGCTATAAATATAGCCACTCCTGTTCTCTTTTGATTACCCTTTGCATATAATATCGTTTTCTACCCCTTCATTTTCAACCCATGTATATCCTAAAAGCAAAACCCTGAAGCAGAAACCACCACTACAACCAGTACCAGGGTAGGAAAACTAAACTGTCATTGATGAGTTACTAGAGGACAATCTGAGAGTTAAAGTTGCTATGGACAAACTTGAGAGGTAAAAACTCAAGGGAAGTCCAGTCTTAGGGGAAGGGAAATCATATTTTCATAAGTTTTACCTCCAGGGGCTCTGCTAGGTTCTGCAGCTATAGCCACACTACAATCATAGCCTAACCCCTAACCCAGATAACCATAAAACCTCACAGGAAGGTGTATTTACCTCAGTTCTTTTTACCTACTACATAATGTCTGACTTTCAACAACAAAAAGAAAATTAAGAGGCACATGAAAAGAGGAAGAAAATATAGTGTGAAAAGACAGTTCAGAACCAGACTCAGATATGGCAGGGAAGTTGGAATTATCAGACTAGGAATTTAAACAACTATGATTAAAAAGTGATGGCTGTAATGGTAAAGCAGCCACTATGCAAGAACAGATGACTGATGTAATCAGAAATATGAAAACTCCAAGAATCAAAAATAAATCTATGAATTAAAAACACTGTAACAGAGAATTCTGTTATGTATGTCTTTATCAGGCTCATCAATACAGTGAACATGGCCAAGAACAGAACCAGTGAACTGGAGGAAATGATAAAAGAAGCTTCCAGAACTAAAATGCAAAGAGAACAACTGAAAAAGATAGAACAAAATATCAAAAAACTGTTAAACAATTACAAGAGGGGCAACACCCATACAGAGAACTAAGAGAATATTTGAAGTAGTAATGACAGAGAATTTTCCAAAACTAAAAATAGACACCAAACCACAGATCCAAAAAGTTCAGAGAACACCAAGCAAAATAAATACCAAAAAAACTGATATGTAGGCATATCATTTTCAAATGGCAGAAAACTAAAGACAAAGAGGAAATCTTGAAAAGAAGTCAGAGGACAAAACAACAACAAACACCTGTGGATCCATAAGGATAAGAATTACATCAGACAGCTCAGAAAACATGCAAGTGAGAAGAGAATGAAGTAAAATACTTAAAATGTTTAAAGATAAAACCCCCCACCAACCTAGAATTCTGTATCTAGTGAATTTATTATATATAAATGAAGGCGAAATCAAGATTTTCTCAGACAAACAAAAAGTGAGGGAATTTGTCACCAGTAGGCCTGCCTTGGAAGAAATGTTAAAATATGTTTTTCAGCAAGAAGAAAAATGATGTAGGTCAGAACTCTGATCACATAAAGAATGAAAGGTCATTAGAAAATGAATAAATAAAAATTAAATTACTAATTGCAGGTGATGTGTTGAAACACTATTGATTTTTGTATGTTGAGTCTGAATCCAGCTACTGATAATCCAAACTCAGTTGATAATTTGAAATGTGTTGTCTTCAGATTCTTTTGGGTTTTTAAAATAATGTAAATAGTAATAATAATAAACTTGTCTATAAATAGCATATGTTGTTTATTTCTAATCTACATAACTTTTTCCTTTCTTATTGTATTTAGTAAGATCTCTAGAATATTGTTGAAAAAAATGAATACAGCAGTTATTCTTGTTTTGTCCTGAATATAAAGAAAATGCTTCTCAAATTTAACCATTAAGTATAATAGTTGTTATAATTTTTATCATGTAATATTAGATTCAATACATAATTATGATGAAAATCCCTATTATAATACATATTTAATCATAAATGGCTTTTTATTGCACATTTTCAAGAACTTCAAATAATCACATATTTAGTTGTCATATTTTAGTGCTGTAAGTTCCACTCAAAAATTTTCTCAGGTTCAACTATAATGGAAGTGTATCCTGTATTCACATATTTGTGATTTTTTCTCCAGCATTACTGTATTTAATTAAAATTAGTATTCTGTCTTTCTCAGGTTTGGGCATGAAGGTTATATTAGCCTCATGATTTAAGCTGATTACTTTTCCTTCTCTATGTATTTTATGTAGTAATGAAGTTAAAGTCATTAATATTTCTTATTTGAAAGTTTTCTAAAGCCCACTTGAAACACCATAAGCCTGGTACAATTTGAAGGAGAATATGAGAGAGGTTTTGAATTGTAATTTCTGTAATGCTAACGAGACTACTCAGATGTCCTCTTTTTTTCTTTTCAGTGGCAAGTATGGTACTTTACATATACTCTAGAAATTTTATATTTCATTTAATTTTTCAGATGTAATGACAAACTATTTTGTCAAGGTTTTCTTTTATAATTTTAAAATTACTACTGTATCTGATGATATAGTTCTAATATTATTTACTGGTACTTTCTTTCTTTCACTTGGTTGGTCTTGCCGGATATATATTTTATATCCGGCCCTTTTTGAGGAAATAGCTTGTGGATGGTTTCTTTGCTTCATCTTTCATTGATACATGTTTGTTTCTGCTTTACCTACTTTGCTCTGCTTTCATTGCGATAATTTCTTTTTATAGTATTTTGATTTATAAACTTAGTTCAATAATGGCCAATGTTTTTTGTTTCTAATGGGTGTTCTTAAAGTTCAAGTTTTTCCTCTAATTACCATTTTAGCAGCATCACTCAGGTATTGATATGTGGTCACTCTTTACAATTCACTTATAAATATTTCATGATTTTAATTGTGATTTCTACACCTCTTGAATTATTTAGCAGAGTATTTTTAATTTCCAAAGGAATATGGCTTTTTGGCTATATTTTGGCATTGATTTTTATCTCTGAATAGTTATTAGAGACTATCATCTTATGTATATGAAATTGATTATTTGGTATTCATTGGGATTGGCTTTGTGGCCTAGTACCATCCAACGTCAGTAAAAAGTTTATATAATACCTAATTGGATACAAAGTCCTATAACATATATTTGTTAATTCAAGCTTGCTAATTATGCTATTCAAATGTTCTTTTTCTTTACTAACTTTTGGACTGATTGGCTTCTTTAATACTAAAATTTTCTTTATGGTTATGGGTATGTCCATTTTTGTTGTAATTCTGTACATTTTTACTTTATTTTCAGTTTAAATATTTTAAATGATTTTGAACATCATTCCTATGTTTAAGACTCATTTAATTCTTCTCATCTGTGATCTGACTATTCAAGTCCTTTGCATGTTTTAATATTGGTTTGATTTTTTCTTACTGATTTTAAATGAAGAAAACAAATTACTCATCTGCTATATAAAGGCAAATATTTTCCCCAGTGTGTCATTTCTTTTGTTTTGTTCATACACATCACATAAAGTATATAATCAACTCATCAAATTTCACAAAATAAAGAAATCTGCTGGAGTTTTGATTGGGATGGCATTGCAATATTGTCTCCAATCTATGAGCATGGTATATCTTTCCATTTTCTTGCATATACAATGAAGAAAAGGGAAATTATAAGTAAAAGTACACATAGAAACTAAACATATAATATACAATCAGCTTGTACTTTAAGAAAACTAATAAAATTAGTAAGTCCTTGATAAAACTGATTGCAAAAAAAGAAAGAGTAGAAAAAAAAAACAGAACTAAAAAAAAAAAAGAAAGAATTTACTGTCCCCTGAAAAGGCAAATTAAATAAAATGGACAACTTTCTAGAAAAATACAACCTATCATTCTTGAAACAAGATAAACATATGAGACACAACAAAAACTTACATGTAGATTTAATTACCTTCTAGTGAAAACAGCGCAGCCCTGAATGGTTTAACCCAGAGTGTTACCAAGTAGTTATTTTTTTAAAAAATACCAATCATACAGAGCTTTTTAAGAGTTTAAAGAAATGATACTCTACAGATAATTTTATCAGGCCAGCAAAATCCAGATACCAAGGTTGGATTAAGAAAAATTATTAAGGGCAATTTTACTTATGCATATAACTAAAATATTATTTTAAATATTAGAAATATAAGTTCATCTATTTATTTTTAATTTATTTATTTATTATACTTCAAGTTCTGGGGTACATGTGCAGATCGTGCAGGTTTGTTACATAGGTATACACATGCCATGGTGGTAATTTGCTGCATCCATCGCCCTGTCATCTACTTTAGGTATTCCTCCTAATGCTATTCCTCCCCAATCCTCCCACCCCCTGCTATTCCTCCTCTAGCTCCCCACCCACCAGGCCCCAGAGTGTGATGTTCCCCTCCTTGTGTCCGTGTGTTCTCATTGTCCAACACTTATGAGTGAGAACATGCAGTGTTTGGTTTTTGGCACTTGTGTCAGTTTGCTGAGAATGATTATAAAACATGAACAAATAGGTTTTATATCAGGATTGCAAAGATGGTCTTACGCTGGAAAACCAATCAATGCATTTTATCACCACTGACTGTTTTAACAGATACAAAGGAAGCATCAGTAAACATATTCAATGAAGAAAGGTTGGAAGCTGATTCTTGTTCACACTAACAGTCCCAACCAGCACATTATGTCTAGGCAAAAAAGTAATAAAAAGAAATTGGAAAGGAGCAACCGAAACCGCCATCACCTGCAGATGATAGACAGAACTGTGCATATAGAAAATCCAAAATAAGTGAAAAATAAATTATTAGAATACATTTCTATATACAAAAATAAATATTAATTATATTTCTATTTCCAGTCATGAAGAGTTAGATAATGGAATTTATACTAGACTTCATATACACAAATAATAATCAGTTAGAAGATGTAATAGAGGACAATACTTTTTTGCTGTATAAAAATAAGGTAAAACAGTAGGGAGTATCTTTTTTTAAAAAATTGCAAAACCTAAATGAAAAAAACTTTTTTTTTTACAAAAACAACCTCCTAACAGACACAAAGGTTAACTTGAACAGATACATAAATGGATGTTAGGTTGTTAAATAAGAAAACACTGAATCATAAAGATGTCAACACTAAGTGAGTTTCTAAAATTTAATGTGATATATATATGAGAGGACTTTAAAAAGTTTGCAGCAAAATGGAATTAAAAGATAAAAATAAAAAGGGCAAGCTTTATTTCTCAACATAAGCTACATCTTCAAGATCTTGATTCCACTTGTTTGAACTTTCCATTGAAAGTTCTGCTCTTGTCTGCATCTCATCTGGGCACACAAGTTTTGGCACACACCAAGGAGAAAGTTTGCTCAACTTTAATTTTTCACTCTGAATTACATAAGCTGAAACAATTGAGATGCCTATGGTGTTGGCTATTTCTGCTGTTAATTGTCAGTCTTCTTCAATTAGGACATGAACAAGATGATTTTTTCCCTCACAAATTGATGTAGAATTTCTGCCACTGCAGACTTGATCTTCAGCATTATCTTGTTTATTTTACACACTATGTAATCATTTGTAAACTGCTGATTCTTTAGGGTACTATCCCCATAAACTTTTTGTAAGGTATCAATGATTTCACCATTTTTCACCATAAATTTGGTATTTGGTCTTGCTTCAATTTTAGAATTCATTTTGCTCTAATAGGGGCTTTTTTTCAAAACAGATGTCTTGTTTTTATTAGTGCCTTGTATTAGTCAGGGTTCTCTTTTATATCTCTAGAGGGACAGAGCTAATAGGATATAGGTATAAATGAAAGGGAGTTTATTTAAAAGAATTGACTCACCGTTACAAGCTGAAGTCCCACAACAGGCCGTCTGCAAGACGAGGAGCAAGAAGTCAGGAGTGGCTCAGTCTGAGTCTCAAACCCACGAAGGGAGGGAAGCCGACAGTGCAGCCTTCAGTCTGTGGCCAAAGGCCCGAGAGCCCCTTGTAAACCACTGGTATAATTTCAGGAGCCCAAAATCCAAAGAACTTGGAGTCTGATATTCAAAGGCACGAAGCATCCGGCATGGAAGAAAGATGAAGACTGGAAGACACAGCAAGGAAACATTCTCCTGCCTGCTTTATTCTAGCCATGCTAGCATCTGACTGGATGGTGTCCACCCAGATTGAGGGTAGTTCTGCCTCTCCCAGTCCACTGACTCAATGTTGATCTCTTCCGGCAACATGTAGAAACACCCAGATACACCCGGAAACAATACTTTACATCCTTCAATCCAATTCAAGTTGACACTCAATGTTAACCATCACATGCCTCAAGCTATACCCTGTTCAGACATGTTATAACAAGTTAATATGAATTCATTTTGATGCAAAAAAGTTGAAATTCATGCATAGTTTTCTTCATAACACACACTCTCCGTGAACTTTTTGAAGATCGTGTGTGTGTGTGTGTGTGTGTGTGTGTGTGTTAGGGTTGGACAAGTTGATTTGATTATAAAGGTCACATTTAAAAATACACAAGCAAGAAGAGCTGAGTTTTTCTTGAAAAAGTAGCAACAGAGACATTAGACTAGTCCAATTTGATATAAAAATATACTATAAATCTTCTATTATTAAAATGGCATGCTATTGGTACATGAATAAACAACAGAATACCATAAAATCCTGAAACACACCTAAATGCAAAGGAAAACTTAATATATAACAAAGGTGGTGTGATGGTTAATACTGTCAACTTGACTGGATTGAAGGATACAAAGTATTGATCCCGGGTGTGTCCGTGAGGGTGTTGCCAAAAGAGATTAATATTTAAGTCGGCTGGGGAAGGCAAATCCACCATTAATCTAGTGGGTACAATCTAATCAGCTGCCAGTGAATATAAAGCAGGCAGAAAAATGTGAAGAGGAGAGATGGGCCTAGCATCCCAGCCCACATCTTTCTCCCATGCTGGGTGCCTTCTGCCCTTGAACATCAGACTTCAAGTTTTTCAGTTTTGGGACTCGGACTGGCCCTCCTTGCTCCTCAGCTTGCAGGGACCTTGTGATCATGTAACTTAATAAGCTCCCCTTTATATATATATATATATATATATATATATATATATATATATATTATATTAGTTCTGTCCCTCTAGAGAAGCCTGACTAATACAGATGGTATATTAGTCAGGATTCTGTGGAGACAGAACCAGCAGTATATGTATATAGGCAATAGCTAGCTAGCTAGATAGATAGATAGATATTAAGGGAATTGGCTCATATGATTATAAAGGCTAAGAAGTCCCATCCCACAATAAGCCATCTGCAAGCTGGAGCACCAGGAAAATCAATATGTGGTTCAGTCCAGCCCAAAACCCTCAGAACCAGGGAAGCCAAAGGTGTATCTCTCAGTCCATGGCCAACGGCCTGAGAACTTGAGGGGCCACTGGTATAAGTCCCAGACTCCAAAGGCAGGAGAACCTGGGGTCCTGATGTTCAAGGGCAGAAAAAGGATACTCAAGCTCCAGAAGAAAGTAAGTTTGCTTTTCTTCTTTTTGTTCTATCAAAACCTGCAGCCAATTGTACAATGCTGACTCACACTGGATGAGAGCAGATCTTCCTTACTCAGTCCACTGATTCAAATGCCAATCTCTTCTGGAAATGCCCTCACAGCCATATCCAGAAACAATGCTGCACCAGCTACTTGTGCTGCACCAGCTACTTGGTATCCCTTAATCCCATTAACTTGACACCTTAATTAACCATCACAAGTTCACCCCTTGTCAACTTGACATCCATAAACATCTCCTTAAACCATACTTAATCTCCAAATAACAATAATGGATGATAGTTCCCCCTAGCAAGCTGTACATGATACAACTATCTTATGTACAACCCAAAACACACTAACACCTTCCCCAGAAGAGAAGGTAAAGTCCTTGAGTGATGTTTATCCTTCTCCTTATATCCCATAACTTAAATACTAAAATTTACATGGCCAGTCGCGGTGGCTCACACCTGTAATCCCAGCACTTTGGGAAGCCGAGGAGGGTGGATTACTTGAGGTCTGGACGTTGAGACCAGCCTGACCAACATGGCGAAACCCTGTCTCTACTAAAACTACAAAAATTAGTTGGTCATGGTGGCACATGCCTGTAATCCCAGCTTTTCTGGAGGCTGAGGCAGGAGAACTGCTTGAACCCAGGAGGCAGAGGTTGCAGAGAGCTGAGATCATGACACTGCACTCCATCCTGGGTGACAGAGCCAGACTCTGTCTCTAAATAAATATATAAATAAATAAAATTTACAATACTTAAATAATAATATAGTCAGTATGTGTCACGTCACATGACAAAAGAAAAAGAATGGAAAGAAAACAGAGACATTTGCTTAATACATGTATATATACACACAAACATGCTTTAAAAATATGGAGAAAAAGAATGACAATTATAATTCTTATATCTGTAACTGGCCACATGGTCATGGCCAGTGTCTATAACCACTTTCTTCTACTACCCTTTCTGTATAATTCTTTTTCCTTCGGCAAGTACCTCATCTGGTCCTGTTCTTTACCTGGCAGGGTAGCCCAAACTTCCATTCCTGAAGGGTCTAGGCTATCTGTAGCTCTGCGTGGATTGCATTGTAGTAGTTCTTTATTAACCGTAATTACAGGGCATGGTGATACTGAAAGATGACCTAAAGGATCTTCTGCAGTAATTCTGTAGTCTTTACCTCCATTGTGAAGTAGTAGTCCAATTTCCCTTTAATAGTCCCAATCAATTGTCCCAGCCAACACCATAACTCTCTTCTTGGCCTATTGTCTCAGGAGTAAGCAGAGCCCCAAGTAGCTGAGTGGCTGTTTTAACTTCCAGTTCAATTGAATCATTGTTGTCTCCTGGTGGAAGAAATGCTTCTCTCTGGAACTAAAACTTTCAGGCCAGCAGAGCATAAAATTATGGAAACATTTTTGCTAGTGGGTTACTAGGGGTAAAAGTGAGTGGTGCCACTCCCATTTCCACCCCTTGATTCCCAGACTCAGGTCCAGGAATCCTGTATATCTGAAATAGTACCATGTATTACACATCAATCTAGAGCAAATACAACCTTCTAGAGAACCTTGCTCAAGCCCTATAAAGTATTATAATATAGCTGACACTATACTTCTGTCTTCAATAAGTCATCTCACCATTCTATCAAGCCAGTGACTTCAGAATGATGGGAACAAGGTAAGAGCAATGAATTCCATGAGCATGGGCCCACTGAAACACTTCTTTAGCTATGAAGTGAGTTCCTTGGTCAGAATCAATGTTGTGTGGAATACCATGACGGTACTGAAGGCATTCTGTAAGCCCATGAGTGGTAGTTTTGGCAGAAGCATTGCATGCAGGGAATGCAAATTTATATCCAAAGCAAGTGTGCATTTCAGTAAGGACAAAATGCTATCCCTTCATTATGGTGCTGTAACCAAGTCAGTGTTGGTGAGTAGAAGTTCATGTGGCTGAGTCCATGGAAAACCTTCATCATTGCCACCATAGCCACATTCATGAGCCTATTGAAGAATGGCATGGGGGGCTGGGGAAAGAAGCTGAGTGGTATCCTTAAAACGGGTCATCCTATTTTCTTGATTATTAAAGTCTTCTTCTGCTGAGTTAAGCCTGTGCTGAGCATTCATAGGGGACATAAATATATTCATATTCTTTCCACATGCAGAGTGGTCTATGCTCATATCCCTTCTCCTAGTATCTTTGCCACCAATTTTTCAATCTGATTCCTTCTAAGCCCCTGACCATCCAGCCAATCCATAAGCTATAATCCAGGAGTTGGTATATAATTGCACATCTGGCCATTTCTTGCCATTGAGAAGATTTCCCTTCACTACTGTCCCAGAAAGGGGTGTAGTCCCACAGATGCTCACTTTCTGGAGGATGCCTATATATCATGCAGAAACATCTGTAAACGAGGTTCTAGTCTTCTCTTACTCTGTCTACTGATCATAGAGAACGTCCCATGAGATCGTAGGTACAGGGAGAGAGAAAGCAGTGTAGCAGGAATGGAAACCATGGGCATTTGGCCACTTCATATGTAACTTATTTGTATGTATCTTCAGGACATGCTCGGCCCAGTCAGGTATATTTTACTTCCATTTGATGATGGAGTGCTGCTGTGCACACCCAGATATGTGACTTTTGGGGTCCAATAACACTCAGTTCATGATAAGCTCAGGTGGTATGGTAACTTTATGGCCCATGGTCAATCATTCAGTTTCTACCAAAGCCCGGTAGCAGGTCAAGAGCTGTCTCTCAAAATAATCACTATATGAAATGATAGCAGGGCCTTTGTCCAAAATCCTAAAGGCCTATGCTGCAACTTATCTACAATGGCCTTCCAAAGGCTCCAGAAAGCCTCAACATCTGCCACTGACACCTCAAGTACCATCGGCTTCGCTGAATCATGTGGTCCAAGTGGCAGAGCAGCTAGCACAGCAGCCTGGACCTGTTACAGAGCCTTCTCTTGCTCTGGGCCCCACTCAAAATTAGCAGCATTTTTGGTCACTAGGTAGATGGGCAGTGGGTCCAGTGGGTCCTTGAACTCATCAATATTTCCCAGTTCCAGATGCATAATCTGGAATAAACTGACTGCATCCAAATCTAAGTAGACCCATTATGTAGCCTCCAAATAATAAGTTCTATGTTTGATAGCACAATAAGGTGGCTGTAGTTAATGACAATTTATTGTATATTTCAAAATAGCTAGAAGAAAAGATTTGAAATGTTCCCAACACAAAGAAATGATAAATGCTTGAGGCGATGGATAGCCCTGTTATCCAGATTCAATCATTCTACATTGTATGCTTGTACCAAAATATCACATGAACTTCATAAATAGGTACAGCTGTTATATATTCATAAAATTTAAAAACAAAAAACAAGGAAGAGGATGAGAAGGATAACATACTTCCCAATGTGAAACAGATGTTACAGTCAAATTTTGTAATTTGAGACAGTAAAAGGGTTATATAAAAGCTGTGGGCAGTGTTTATAGGGAAACCACAAGGAATAGGGCAGCACCACAGGGTGGCGATGCCATAGTCAACAAGGCATCAGGGGTCCACGATCTCATGCAGATTGGAGGAGCAAGGGAAGGAGTGGTTATAAAAACCCAGGTAAGAGAGGTCTGTGCAAAGACACCTGTAATGGATGCAGCCAGCCAGGGCACAGCACGGGGAAGGAAATAGGAGAATAAACTCCATCCTCATTCTCCTTCCTCCCTTTGGTCTCATTCCAGGACTCCCATGAGCTATACCCCAGCAGAATCCAGTGGGGAAGAGAACCTTTGATGCAGCCCACGAGGGTGCCAACAGGGCTGAGCACGTGGAGAGTTGGTGGGGAAATGCCACATGCACAACTCACCTCATTTGCCTTTTGACTCTGAACTCATGGTAACCCAATATCTGATGAGCATGTGTTCCGTTACAGCTAGAATATTTGCTTCCTTAAACCCCTAATGAAATAATGGATGCAGGAAATGGTCATCATTGGCAGCTAAAACTATTATTTGATAGGAAATTTTATAATGGATAGATCATCCTGATAACATCTGAACCCACAGATCAATATTAACATCAAAAAAAGGAGACACAATAGGCACATCCTGATGCAATATACTAGCAAGTAAAGAAACTACACATACAGCATTCCTACCTAAAATACTGAGCCTGAATCTAATCAAGACCATACTTTACTACCAGGTTATAGGAAATACAAAGGACAGAGGAATGTGTTAAACACTCCAGGGCTGCAATCAGCAATATCTAGACTGTGGGATATTCCAAAGGGCAAAGAACACAGTTTCATTAATAGATACCTTGCAAGATATAAAAAAAGGGAAGGAGACACCTTCAGATAGATGTGAGACATAACCAAACTATGTCTGAACCTTTTGTGAATCCCAATTCCAACAAACCAGCTGAAAAAACTTTGTGATGCAAATTGAGCAGTTTGAATGTTGACTGGATAACTTGGTGATAATAAAGAATTATTGTTGACTTTTAGGTATAAGTAACAGTAGTATTATGGTTATGTTTTTTAAAAAATAATGTGTTTTAGAGATGAATACCGTAGGATTTGTGTATGATATCTAATAATTGACTAAAAATAACTCAGTGAGGAGAGTGTGCAGCAGGTGAAGAAATGAATGAAACAAGATGGACCATGTGTGGGCAATTTTGAAGCCAGGTTATTAGTACACACAAGTTTGTTATACTAGTCTCTCTACTGTGTATATTTTATTTTTTCCATAACAAAATATGAAGGAAAAAATTGCATGCAAAGGATATGAACTGTTTGCTACATAATCTCATGACCCATAATCAGCATTCAGGGACAGAGGGAAAGCGGGAGTCCCTGGGAGTTGAAAATGTCTACTCTGGAAGAACTGTGCTCATCACAGGTTCCCAGTCCCTGCAAAGCTGTTTACATCTCAGAGACCCCTCAAGGGGACAGAGAATACCCAGTGTCAGAATGAGACTAACTGGGATTAAGCTTCTCTGTAAAAATCGAGAGGTCATAATTAGGGGAGTAAATATGAAAATGCCCATTCAGTCACTGGATTTGGCAATAGGATAGGAAGCAGAGCAGGAAGTATGTTACTTCAATTGTGAAGTAAATGTATTATTCATTGGTACAGAAAAGGTATTTGGGAAGGTGATCAAATTCATATGCTTTATAAAGTCATGTGCTTAGAAAACTGTAAAGGGTCGATATTTTCCTCATTTTGACACGATTTTATAACAGTATAAACAGCTGAAAGGAATAAGCTCATTTATGTGCATCCACCTGGATGCACCTAAGAGGGAGAATGCTGAGTTTATTTATTTATTTTTTAAAGTCAACGTATTTTTATTCAAGGAATTCCATGTTGTAATTTCTTCCACTGCCCACCAAGGTCACTTTAGATCCTCTAAACAGGTGGAGTCAAAATGTATTTTCAAAAACTACCTTCAAGTTAGCCCTTTTAAATGAAACTGATGCTTATTTTAATCCAGTTGTCTTGTCAGCCCATAATTCTTTTATTTTGGCTTCTGTCATCTCCTTTTAATATGGATATACTGACAGACTTCAAAATTCACCAAGAATCTTTGGGATCTGATTTCTTCCTCCAGTTTACTTTAGGGTCCTCTCTAGTGTAGGTGGATCTGCCTGGTTCTGTTTCACACCCTCTCTAAACATGAATGAATTCAAATCATATTCATTCCTAAGCAATCACACTCAAGAATAGTACAGATGTGTGGAAGACGCTAATACCTAAAATAAAAAAGTAAATTATCAGGTCTTTCATACATCTAGTAGCTCTCTTTTTCATACTTTTAGCATGTCTTATAGGTCTTTCCCACAGATCTAACCACAGTCCTGTGAGTAAAGTAAAATCACAGAGTTACTCTATGAGGTGTTTCCAATGATGTGCAGGATACAGGAAAAACCCTATTAGGAGAGACCACAACAGAATGTTGAGTTTAAAAAGCAAGTTACCAAATGTTACTTATGTAAAATTTATGAATACACTAAAAAATGAACTGCATCAATGTTTCTTTTTTTTTTTTTTTTTTGGTTTTAGGAATCTCTTACCCTCCTAAAATTATTGAAGATCCAAAGACATTTATTTCATTTGGGTTGTACTGAGAAAGGTGGAACCACTCAACCTGTTGGAATAACTAAGATTTCCCCGAGTTTTTGTACCTGTGAGATAGAGGTAAGTATCTTTTTCTGAGAGGAGCACTTAGGAGAAGATGGATAGGATTTGTGACAAAATCATGGGCGAGACATTATGACATTTTTTTCAAACATGTTGAAAACCAAACCACTAGCTTCCAAACTCCAAGGCCATGAGTGACAGATGAGGTTGCTCAGAGGTTTTACTAGTTAAGCAGAGTAGTGGGAGCTCTGCTTCTTGTTAGGGTGTAAAAGGTTACAAAAAGCTGTTGCTTGCAATATAATAATAAGGAAAACTGAATTTTGTTCCAATCATCACACATGACAACAAGCAGAGACCTGAAAATGCAAAGAAATCTAAACGCACAACATTCTAGGGCTCTCCCTGTCCAAGGCAAAAAAACCTGCAACTGCTTTTCTCTCTGGGGTGTGGTGGGAAGAATGAGTCAGCCATAAGCAGGGAGGACTTGGCGCTTGGCTGAGATAAGAAGAAACAAAAGAAATCATAGAGGGACCCTGTAGGCCAGTGTGATGGATTCAAACCCAGAAGCGCCCCCAAAGTACACTCATCTACGTGCCCCATAAATCGTTTCCTTCAGCCATATCATCTCAAATACAGAGTGATGGCTAGACACCTGGGACAGGGTAAGATGGCAGAGAGAGAGAGGTCCTGTGAGTAGGAAGCTGGGGGAGGTTATAACACGGAGTTCTTCCAAAGCACAGGAAGCCAGAAAATGAGCGAGAAAGCTCAGGGAGACCTCAGAGTCTTAGGTCCCAATTCCTAATGAAAGGAGATCCCTGACTGCTACCTTTGAAATATATGAAACCTGTGGTAAACTGAAATTAATTAGATCTACAGCCCAGACCAGAACCAGCTCAACTCCAGATTGAGGGAAAAATAGAATTGTTGTAAGTTTCTTATACTTTTTTATGAAGTTTCACAATACTATTCACAGATAGATTGTGGTAAGTTAAAAATCCATGACCTAGAGAGAAAACAGACAAAAATTACCAAGTACTTTGAAATTGAATAATACACCTTTAAATAGGCTATGGTCAAGAAGGAGATCCAAAGGAAATTTCAAAAAATACACATGGAATTAAATTAAAATAAAAAGACAATAAATCAAAATATGTGGGAAGTAGCTAATGAAGAGCTGAGGGGGATCTTATAGCCCTAAATGCTTATGTTAGGAAAAGGGAAAAGACTCAAAACATAAGTTCTCCCCTCAAAAAAACTAGAAAAAGAATAGCAAAACAAGCCCAAAGCAAGAAGGAGGAACGAACTCATAAAGGTGAGAGTAAATATCAACTAAACTGAAACAAGAAAAATAATAGAGGGAGAGAGATCCAAGATGGCCGATTAACAACAGCTCAGGATTGTAGCTCCCAGTGAAAGCGCAGAGAGCGAGTGGACGCCGCACTTTCAGACAAATTTTTGTTGCCCACAGACTAGGAGATTCCCGGCGGAGGAGCCAC
>CAUYLG010030928.1:0-22017 GCA_963573385.1 Cacajao melanocephalus
TTCCTAACCATGAACATGGAATATTTTTCTATCTGCTTGTGTCCTCTCTTATTTCCTTGAGCAGTGGTTTGTAGTTCTCCTTGAAGAGGTCCTTTACATCCTTTGTTAGTTGTGTTCCTAGGTATTTTATTCTCTTTGTAGTAATTGTGAATGACAGTTTGTTCTCGATTTGGCTCTCTTTTAGTCTGTTATTGGTGTATAGGAATGCTTGTGATTTCTGCACATTGATTCTGTATCTTGAGACTGTGCTGAAGTTGCTTATCAGTTTAAGGAGATTTTGGGCTGAGACAATGGGGTCTTCTAAATATACAATCATGTCATCTGCAAATAGAGACAATTTTACTTCCTCCTTTCCTATTCGAATACTCTTTATTTCTTTTTCTTGCCCGATTGCTCTGGCTAGAACTTCCAAATCTATATTGAATAGGAGTGGTGAGAGATGGCATCCTTGTCTAGTGCCAGATTTCAAAGGGAATGCTTCCAGTTTTGGCCCATTCAGTATAATATTGACTGTGGGTTTGTCATAAATCACTTTTATTATTTTGAGATACATTCCGTGAATACCTAGTTTATTGAGAGTTTTTAACATAAAGGGCTGTTGAATTTTGTTGAAGGCCTTCTCTGTATCTATTGAGATAATCATGTGGTTTTTGTCTTTGGTTCTGTTTATATGGTGGATTATGTTTTTAGACGCGTATGTTAAACCAGCATTGCATCTCCAGGATGAAGCTTACTTTATCGTGATGGAAAAACTTTTTGATGTGCTGTTGCAATCAGTTTGCAAGTACTTTATTGAAGATTTTTGCATCTATGTTCATCATGGATATTGGCCTGGAATTTTCTTTCCTTGTTGAGTCTTTGCTGCATTTTGGTGTCAGGATGATGTTGGTCTCATAAACTGATTTGGGAAGGATTTCCTCTTTTTGGATTGTTTGGAATAGTTTCAAAAGAAGTGGTACCAGCTCCTCTTTGTATGTCTGGTAGAATTTGGCTGTGAACCTGTATGGACCTGGACTTTTTTTGGTTGGTAGGCTATTAATTTCTGCCTCAACTTCAGCCCTTGTTATTGGTCTATTCAGGGTTTCAACTTGTTCCTGGTTTAGGCTTGGGAGGGTGCAAGTATCCAGGAATTTATCCATTTCTTCCAGCTTTACTGGTTTATGTGCATAGAGTTGTTTGTAGTAATCTCTGATGGTAGTATCTATTTCTGTGGAATTGGTGGTGATATTCCCTTTATCATTTTTTATTGCATCTCTTTGATTCATCTTTCTTTTCTTTTTTATTAATCTGCCTAGTGGCTTATTTTGTTGATGTTTTCCAAAAAAAAAAAAAAACAGCTCCTGAATGTATTGATTTTTTGAAAGACTTTTTGTATTTTTTGTGTCTCTATCTCCAGTTCTGCTCTGATCTTAGTTATTTCTTGTCTTCTGCTAGGTTTGAGTTTTTTTAATCTTGCTCTTCTAGCTCTTTCCATTTTGAATACAGGGTGTCAATTTTAGACCTTTCCTTCCTTCTCATGTGAGCATTTATTGCTATAAAGTTCCCTTTAGACACTGCTTTAAATGTGTCCCAGAGATTCTGGTATGTTGTGTCTTCATTCTCGTTGGTTTTGAAGAACATCTTTATTTCTTCCTTCATTTCATTGTTTATCCAGTCAGATTTCAGGATCCAGTTGTTCAGTTTCCATGAAATTGTGCAGTTCTGAGTTAGTTTCTCAATCCTGAGCTCTAATTTGATTGCACTGTGGTCTGAAAGAGTGTTTGTTATGATTTCCATTCTTTTGTATTGCTGAGGAGTCATTTACTTCCAATTATGTGGTCAATTTTAGAGTAGGTGCAATGTGATGCTTAGAAGAATATATATTCTGTGGATTTGGGGTGGAGAGTTCTATAGATGTCTATTAGGTTTGCTTGGTCCAGATCTGAGTTCAAGTCCTGGATATTTTCGTTAATTTTCTGTCTAGTTGATCTGGCTAATATTGACAGTGGAGTGTTAAAGTCTCCCACTATTATTGTGTGGGAGTCTAAATCTCTTTGTAGATTGTTAAGAACTTGCTTTATGTATCTGTGTGCCCCTGTATTTGGTGTGTATATATTTAGGATCATTAGCTCTTCTTGTTGCATTGGTCCTTTTACCATTATGTAATGCTCTTCTTTGTGTCTTTTGATATTTGTTTGTTTAAAGTATAATTTAACAGAGACTGGGATTGCAACTCCTGCTTTTTTTGCTCTCCATTTTCTTGGTAAATCTTCCTCCATCCCTTTATTTTGAGCCTACGTGTGACCTTGAATGTGAGATAGGTTTCCTGAATACAGCACACCAATGGGTTTTGAATTTTTATCCAATTTGCCAGTCTGTGTCTTTCAATTGGAGCATTTAGCCCATTTACATTTAAGTTTAATATTGTTATGTGTGAATTTGATATTGCCATTTTGATGCTAGCTGGTTGTTTTGCCCATTTGTTCACACAGTTTCTACATGGTGTCGATGCTCTTCACCATTTGGTACCTTTTTAGAGTGGCTGGTACTGGTTGTTCCTTTCTATGTTTAGTGTTTCTTTCAGGAGCTCTTGTAAGGCAGGCCTGGTGGTGACGATATCTCTCTGCAATTCCTTGATTGTAAACTATTTTATTTATCCTTCGTTTATGAAGCTTAGTTTGGCTGCATATGAAATTCTACATTGAAAATTCTTTTTTTAAAGGATGTTGAATATTGACCCTAACTCTCTTCTGGCCTGTAGGATTTCTTTGGAGAGATCTGCTGTGAGTCTGATGGGCTTCCCTTTGTGGGTAACCCGACCTTAATCTCTGGCTGCCCTTAGCATTTTTTTCCTTCATTTCAACCCTGGTGAATCTGACAATTATGTGCCTTGGGGTTGCTCTTCTCGAGGAATATCTTTGTGGTGTTCTCTGCATTTCCTGGACTTGAATGTTGGCCTGCCTTGCTAGGTTGGGGAAGTTCTCCTGAGTAATATCCTGAAGAGTATTTTCCAGTTTGGATTCATTCTCTCCATCATATTCAGGTACATCTATCAAACGTAGGTTAGGTCTTTTCACATAATCCCATATTTCCTGGAGGCTTTATTCATTTCTTTTCACTCTTTTTTCTCTAATCTTCCCTTCTCGTTTTATTTCATTGAGTTGATTTTCATTCTCTGATATCCATTCTCCTGCCTGTTTGATTTGGCTATTGAAACGTGTGTATGCTTTGCAAAGCTCTGGTATTGTGTTTTTCAGCTCCATCAAGTCATTAATATTCTCTAAGCTGTTTATTCCCATTAGCATTTCATCAAATCTTTTTTCAAGGTTCTTAATTTCTTTACTTTGGGTTAGAACATGTTCTTTTAGCTCAGAGAAGTTTATTATTACCCACCTTATGAAGCCTGTTTCTGTCAGTTCACCAGACTCATTCTCCATCCAGCTTTGTTCCCTTGCTGGTGAGGAGTTGTGATCCCTTAGAGGAGGAGAGACATTCCAGTTTTGGGTGTTTTCATCCTTTTTGTGCTTGTTTCTTCCCATCTTTGTGGATTTATCTACCTGTGGTCTTTGTAGTTGGTGACTTTCAAATGGAATCTCTGAGTGGACTTCCTTTTTGTGATGTTGAAGTTATTTCTTTTTGGGTTTTTTTTTTTTTCAGTTTTCCTTCTAACTATCAGGCTCCTCTGCTGTAGGACTGCTGGAGGTCTACTCCAGACTCTGCTTGCCTGGGAATCACCTGTGGTGGCTGCAGAACAATAAGGGTTGCTGCCAATTTCTTCTTTTGTTATCTTCGTCCCAGAAGGATACCCGCCAGATATCAGCGTGATCTCTCCTTTATGAGGTGTCTCTTTGGATATATGGGGGTCAGGGAGCTGCTTGAGGAGACAGTGTGTCCCTTATAGGAGCTCAAGTGCTGTGCTGGTGGCTCAGTTGTTCCTTTCAGAGCTGCTGGGGAGGTACATTTAAGTCTGCTGCAGTGGAACTCATAACTGCATTTTTTTTCCAGGTGCTCTGTCCTGGGAAGGTGTTCCTTTATTTATAAGTTCCTGACGTGCTGCCACCTTTTTTCAGAGATGCCCTGCCCAGCAAGGAGGTAGCCTAGTCATAGTCTGCCAGCAGAGGCATTGCTGAGCTGCCATGGTCTCTGCCCAGCTGCTGTGTGAACTTCCTTGTGGTTTTGTTTACAGAGGTACAGTTAGAACTGCCTCGGTAATGTTGGTCTGCCTCAGTAATGGCGGACTGCCTCTGTGATGGTGGACTGCCTCAGTAATGGTGGACTGCCTTGGTAATGCAGATGTCCTTCCACCAGCAGAACTGGATCATCCTGGGTCCAGCTGTGCTTGCTGTGAAACTCTCAATCCATAGCTTTTCAGATTGTTGGTCTTTGTGAGGGTAGGACCTGCCGAGCCAGATCACCTGGCTCCCTGTTTTAGACCCCTTTCTTTCATTTGAATGTGTGGCTGGCTCTGTCTCCCAGGCATTCCAGGCACCAGTTGAAATGGCCACCCAAATTTGTGCAAGATTTTTTTCAGAGACCAGCTGCGCAGACTGAAACAGCTGTGATGGAAATTCACAGCGCTTTTCTCCTAGTCTGACAGTGAAAACTCATTTGTAAATGCAGTGATCATTCACCCTCTATGTTGTTCTTGCTAGGAACTGCACTCCAGAGCTCTTCCTATTTGGCCATCTTGGATCTTTTCTCTGGGATTTTTTTTCTTGTAAATTTGTTTAAGTTTCTCATAGATTCTGGGTATTAGCCATCTATCAGATGGATAGATTGCAAAAATTTTCTCCCATTCTGTAGGTTAACTGTTCACTCTGATGATACTTTATTTTGCAGTGCAGAAGTTCTTTAGTTTAATTAAATCCTATTTGTTAAGTTTGGTTTTTGCTGAAATTGCTTTTGGTGTTTTAGTCATGAAATATTTGTCCATGCATATGTCCTGAATGGTATTGCCTAGGTTTTCTTTTATGGTTTTTTTTATGGTTTTAGTTTCACATTTAAGTATTTAACTCTCCTTGAGTTAATTTTTATATAAGATGTAAGGAGTTTCTATTTTCTGCATATGGCTAGCCAGTATTACCAGCATCATTTGTTAAATAGGAAATCCTTTTCCCATTAATCATTTTTGTCAGGTTTGTTAAAGATCAGTTCATTGTAGATGTGTGATGTTATTTCTGAGGTCTCTGTTGTGTTCCATTTGGTCTATATGTCTTTCTTGATGTCACTACCATGCTGTTTTGGTTACAGTAATCTTGTAGTATAGTTTGAAGTCAAGTGACATGATGCCTCCAGCTTTGTTCTTTTTGCTTACAATTTTCTTTGCAATACAAGCTCTGTTTTGGTTCCATATAAAATTTAATGTAGTTTTTTTTTCTAATTCTGCAAAGAAAGTCAATAGTGGCTTGATGAAAATAGCATTGAATCTATAAGTTACTTTGGGCAGTATGGCCATTTTCATGATGTTGATTCATCCTATCTATGAGCATAATTTTTTAAAATTTGTTTGTATACTCTCTTATTTCCTGGAGCAGTGGTTTGCAGTTCTCCTTGAAGAGGCCCTTCACGTCCTTGTAAGTTGTATTCCTAGGTATTTTATTCTCTTTATAATAATTGTGAATGGAAATTTTCTTACGATTTGGCTCTCTGCTTCTCTGTTGTTGATGTATAGGAATGCTTGTAGTTTTTTCTCATTGATTTTGTATTCTGAGACTTTGATGAAGTTGCTTATCAACTTAAGGAGTTTTGGGGCTGAGATGATGGTTTTTTTCTAAATACACAATCATGACATCTGCAAACAGACAACTGGACTTCCTCTCTTCCTATTTGAATACAGTTTTTTTCTTTCTCTTGCCTGATTACCCTGACCAAGCTACCAAAAATATGTTTAATTGGAGTGGTGAGAGAGGACATCCTTGTTTGTACCAACTTCCAAAGGGATTGATTTCAGATTTTGATCATTTAGTATGATATTGGCTATGGGTTTGTCATAAATAGCTCCTATTATTTTGAGATATGTTCCATCAATATCTAGTTTATTGAGAGTTATTAGCATGAAGAGATGTTGAATTGCATTGAAGGCCTTTTCTGCATCTGTTGAAATAATCATGTGGTTTTTTTTCATTGGTTCAATTTATATAATGAATTACATTTATTGATTTGTGTATGTTGGACCAGCCTTGTATGCCAGGGATGAAGCGGATTTGAATGTGGTTGATAAGCTTTTTAATGTGCTTCTGGATTTGGTTTGCCAGTATTTTATTGAGGATATTCACTTCAATGTTCATCAAGGATATTGGCCTAAAACTTCATTTTTTTGTTGTTGTTGTGTCTCTGCCAGGTTTGGATATCAGAATAATGCTGGCCTCATAAAATAAGTTAGGGCAGAGTCCCTCTTTTTCAATTGTTTAAAATAGCTTCAGAAAGAATGGTACCAGCTCCTCTATTAGAATTCGGCTCTAAATCCATCTGGTTTTGCGCTTTTTTTTTTTTTTGGTTGTTTGGTAAACTATTAATTACTGTCTCAGTTTCATAATTTTTTGTCTATTCAGGGATTCAACTTCTTTCTATTTTAGTCTTGGGAGTGTGTATGTGTCCAGGAATTTATCGATTTCTTCTAGATTTTCTAGTTTATTTGCATAAAGGTTTTTATCGTATTCTCTGATGGTAGTTTGTATTTCTGTGGGATCACTGGTGATATCCCCTTTACCATTTTTTATTGTGTTTGTTTGATACTTCTCTCTTTTCTTATTTATTAGTGTAGCTAGCAGTCTATCTATTTTGTTAATCTTCAAAAAAATCGACTTCTGGATTTATTGATTTTTGAAGGGTTTATTGTTTCTCTATCTCCTTCAGTTCTGCTCTCATTTTAGTTATTTCTTGTCTTCTGCTAGCTTTTGAATTTGTTTCCTCTTGCTTCTCTATGTCTTTTAATTTTGATGCTCAAGTGTCGATTTTAGATCTTTACAGCTTTCTGATGTGGGAATTTAGTGCTATAAATTTTTCTCTTTACATTATTTTAGCTGTATCCTAGAGATTCTGGTATGTTGTCTCTTTGTTCTCATTACTTTCAAATAACTTATTTATTTCTACCTTAGTTTCATTATTTACCCAGCAGTCATTCAGGAGGATATTGTTCAATTTCCACTTAGTTGTGTGGATTTGAGTGTGTTTCTTAATCCTGAGTTCTAATTTGATTGCACTGTGGTCAGGAAGACTATTATGATTTCTGTTCTTTTGCATTTGCTGAGAAGTGGTCGATTTTAGAATAAGTGCTATGTGATAAGAATGTATTTTCTGCTGATTTGGGTTGGGGAGTTCTGTAGATGCCTATTAGGTCCGCTTGGTCCAGAGTTGAGTAGAAGCCTTGAATATCCTTGTTAACTTTCTGTCTCATTGATTTGTCTAATATTGACAGTGGGGTGTTAAAGTCTCCCACTATTATTGTGTGGGAGTCTAATTCTCTTTGTAGGTCTCTAAGAACTTGCTTTATGAATCTGAGTGCTCCTGTATTGGGTACATATATATTTAGTATAGTTAGCTATTTTATTGAATTGATCCCTTTACCAATATGTAATGCCCTTCTTTGTCCTTTCTGATTTTTGTTGGTTTAAAGTCTGTTTTCTCCGAGACTAGGATCGCAACCCCTGCTTTTTTTGCTGTTTATTTTTTCAGTAAATGTTGCTCTGTCTCTTTATGTTGAGCCTATTTGTGTCTTTGCACATGAGATTGGTCTGCTAAATATAGCACACTGTTAGGTCTTGACTCTTTATCCAGTTTACCTCTGTGTCTTTTAATTGTGGAATTTAGTCCATTCCCATTTAAGGTTAATTTTGTTATATGTTAATTTGATTCTGTCATCATTATGCTAGTGGGTTATTTTGCACATTAGCTGAAGCAGTTTCTTCATAGTGTCATTTGTCTTCATGTTTTGGTGTGTTGGTGGTGACTGGTTCCAGCTTTTCCTTTCTATATTTAGTGCTTGCTTTATGTCCATTTGTAAGACAGGCCTGGTGGTGACAAAATCCCTTAGCAATTGCTTTTCTAAAGATTTTATTTCTCCTTTGCTTATGAAGCTTAGTTTGGCTGCATATGAAATTCTGGGTTGAAAATTTTTTTCTTGAAGAATGTTGAATTTTGCCCCCAGTGTCTCTGGTTTGTAGGGTTTCCACAGAGAGATCTGCTGTTTGTATGATGGACTTCCCTTCTTAGGTAATCTGTCCTTTTTCTCTGGCTGCCCTTAACTTTTTTTCAATTCTATCTTGGGGAATCTGACAGTTATGTTTCTTGGGCTTGCTTTTCTCAAGGAGTACCTTAGTGGTGTTCTCTGTGTTTCTGAATTTGAATGTTGGCTATCTTGGTAGGTTGGGGAAGGTCTCCTGGATATTATTCTGAATTGTGTTTTCCAACTAGGTTTTCTTCTCTCTATCACTTTCAGGTACACCAATCAACTGTCAATTTAGTCTTTTCAATACTCCCATATTTCTTGGAGGTTTTGTTCATGTCTTTCCATTCTTTTTTCTCTAATCTTGTCTGCATGCTTTATTTCAATTAGTTGATCTTCAGTCTCCTATATTATTTCTTCCACTTAATCAATTCAGCTTTTGATACTTGTCTATTCTTCACGAAGTTCTTGTGTGGTGTTTTTCAGTTCCATCAAGTCATGTTCCTCTCTGAACTGGTTATTCTAGTCAGCAATTCTACTAACCGTTTACTCACAGCTGTGCTGTCAGTGAGAATTTCAAGCCAGTGCTTCTCAGTTTGCTGGGCTCTGTGGGAGTGGGACCCACTGATGGAGACCACTTGCCTCCCTGGTTTCAGCATCCTTTCCAGGTGAGTAAAGGGTTCTGTCTTGCTGGAGTTTCAGGCATCCACCACTGAGGTACCAAAAAAACTCCTGCAGTTAGCTCAATGTCTGCCCAAACAGCCATCCAGTTTTGTGCTTGAAACCCAGGGCCTTGGAGGTATAGGCACACAAAGGAATCTCCTGATCTCAGTTGGAAATGCAGAAATCACCCACCTTCTGCATTTAGTCTTGCTGGGAACTGCAGACAGTTTTTCTTTTTGGCTGTCTTATCCAACATGGATTGAAAAGAAGGAATCTTAAAATAACACTGGATTCCTGGGCTTGTGGCTCCTTCTTCAAGGTCAGCAGCATCTGCAGATCTCTCTCTGACTCTAATCTATTTAATCCATTTTAATTTTACTTTTGCATATGGCAAGTGATGGGGTACTACTTTCTTTCTTCTCTATATTGATAACCAGTTTGCCCAGCACCATTTATTGAAGAGACTGTCTTCCCAGTGTATGTTCCCGGCACCTTTGTCAAAAATGAGTTCACTTTAGCTCTGTGGATTTGTGCCTTGGATGTTAAATTTTACCAAATGCTTTTTCAGCATTAATTGAAGTGATCATATAGTTTTCATTCTTCATTCTGTTGATATGATATATTACATAGATTTATTTGTGTATATTAAACACTCTTTGCACACCAGAAATAATTCCCACCTGTTCATGGTAAATAATCTTTCTAATGTATTGTTGAATTTAGTTTGCTGCTATTTTGTTGAGAATTTTTGTATCAATATTTATCAGATATGTTGGCCTGTGGTTTTCTTCTTTTGATATATCTTTGTCTGCTTTTGGTATTAGCATAACACTGGCCTCATAGAGTAAGTTTGGACATACTCCCTTTTTCTCTATTTTGCAAAATAGTTTAAGTAGAATTGGTTATAATTATTCTTTCAATTTTTGTATAAATCAGCTGTGAAACCATTGGGTCCCAGGCTTTGCAGGGAGACTTTATTAAGGCTTCAATCTCATTAATTGTTATTAGTTTGTTCAGGTTGTGATTTCTTTCTGATTCAATGTTGGTAGCATGTATATATATAGAAAATTGTCCATTTTATTTACATTGTCCAATTTATTGGCATATAGTTGTTCATAGCAGCCATTAATGATCATTTGCATTTCTTCTCTAACAGTTGTAATGTTGCCTTTTTCGTTTCTGATTTCATTTACTTGTATTTTCTCTCTTTTTTTCTTACTTAGTCTGACTTAAGGTTGGCCAATTTTGTTTACCTTTTTAAAAACAGAACTTCTTGTTTCATTGATCTCTTGTATTTTTTTAATTTCAATTTTATTTATTTACACCCTGATTTCCATTAATTTTTTTTCATTATCTAATTTTGGTGTTGGTTAGCTTCTGCTTTTCTGGTTCTTTAAAATACATTATTAGATGTTCATTTGAAGTTTTCCCTCTTTTTCAATGTAGGCACTAACAGCTATAAACTTCCTTTTAGTAATTATTTTGCTACATTCTATTGGTTGTTGGTATGTTATATTTCCACATTGTTTGAAAAAAATTTTCAATTTCATTCTTAACTTTTTTATTGACCCACTGGTTATTCAGGAACATATTGTCTAGTTTTCATGTATTAGTGTATTTTCCAAATTTTCTCTTGTTATTAATATCTAATTTTATTTCACTATGGTCAGAGAAAATGCTTCACCTCCAACTATTATTGTATTAGAGCATATCTCTCTCTTTAGTGCTAACATTTACTTTATATATCTGGGTGCTCCAGTGTTGGGTGCATATATATTTAAAAATATTATAACCTCTTGCAGTATTGACCCATTTATCATAGTGACCTTCTTTGTCTCTTCTTACAATTTTTGTCTTGAAATCTATTTTGTCTGATATTAATTATAGCAGTTCCTGCTCTATTTTGGTTTTCATTGAATAGAATATCTATTTTTATTCCTTTATTTTCAGTCTATGTGTGTCTTTATAGGTGAAAAGTGTTTCTTGTTGGCTACAGATCAATGGTTCTTGTTTTCTCATTCACTCAGTCTATGTCTTTCAATTTAAGAGTTCAGTCCGTTTACATTCAATGTTATTATTGATACAAAAGGACTCAGTGCTGTCATTTTATTACTTGTTTTCTGGTAGTTTTATGGTCTTCTCTTCCTTCTTTCTTTCCTTTTAACTTCCTTCAGTGAAGGTAATTTTCTCTTGTGACATGATTTAGTTTGTTGATTTTATTTTTTTGTGTATCCATTGAGTGGTTTTTCCTTGAGGTTACCATGGGGTTTGAAAATACTATCTTATAACTCATTATTTTAGACTAATAACAACTTAACACTGTTTACATAAGCAAACAAACAAACAAAAACTCAAAGCCTTAATATCCCCCTGCTTCTTAACTTTTTGTTGTTATTGTGTACATTTTATTGCACTGAATATGTCTTGAAAAGTTGTTGTAGTTCATATTTTGATTGGTTCATCATTTTTTCTTTCTACTTAGGATAAGAGTTGTTTAAACATCAGAGTTACAGTATTATAATATTCTGTATTTGTCTGAGTACTTACTACTACCAGTAATTTTCGTACCTTCAGATAACTATTTATTGCTCATTCATGTCATTTTCTTTCTGATTGTAGTACTCTTTTTAGTATTTCTTGTAGATCCAGTATTGATAAAATCCCTCAGCTTTTGTTTGTCTGGAAAAGCCTTTATTTCTCTTTCATATTTGAATAATATTTTTACCAGATATACTATTTTAGGATAAATGGTTTATTTCCTTCAGTACTTTAAATATATTACACCACTCTCACCTGGCCTGTATGGTCTCCACTGAGAAGTGTATTGCCAGAAGTATTGGAGCTCGATTGTATGTCATTATTATTTTTTCTTTTCTTTTGCTGCTTTTACAATCTTTTCTTTATCCTTGACCTTTGAGAGTTTATTAAATGCCATTAGATAGTCTTCTTTAGGTTAAATCTCCTTGGTATTCTATAACCTTCTTGTATTTGAACATTGACACATTTTTCTACTTTGTGGATGTTTTCTGTATCACTTTGAATAAACTCTCTACCTATATTTCTTACTAGGCCTCTTCTTTGAGGCCATCAACTGTTAGATTTGCCCCTTTCAGGCTTTTTCTAGATCCTGTAAGCATGTTTTATTGTTTTATTTTCTTTTGTCTTTTTTGACTGTTTATTTTCAAATAGCCTGCTTTCAAGCTTACTAATTATTTCTTCTGTTTGATCAGTTCTGCTATTAAAATAATCTGATGCATTAGTTCGTATGCCAAGTGCGTTTTTCAGCTTTGGAATTTCTGCTTGTTTCTTTTTAATTATTTCAATCTCTTTGTTTGATTTATCAGATAGAATACAAAATTCCTTTTCTGTGTTATCTTAAATTTCTTTGAGTTTCCTCATCACAGCTATTTCAAATTCTCTGTCTGAAAGTTTACATATCTCTGCTTCTCCAGAATTGGTCCCTTTTGCTTTATTTGTTTCATTTGGTTAGGTCATAGTTTCCTGAATGATGTTGATGCTAGTAGATATTCTTTGGTTTCTGGGCATTGAAGAGTTAGATATTTCTTGTAGTCTTCACTGTTTAGGCTTTTTATGTACTTGTTCTTCTTTAGAAGTCTTTTCAGATACTTGAAAGGACTTTGGTATTATGATCTATGCTGTATTCACTTTAGAAGGCAACCCTAGCCTAGTAACTGTAGTTCTTACAGATTTATAGAGTTACTGCCTTGATGATCTTATATAAGGTCTAATAAAATTCTCTGGATTACCAAGCAGAGACTTGTTTTCTTCCCATCTTCCCTTACTTTCTCCCAAATGGAGTCTCTCTCTCTCTCTCTCTCTCTCTCTCTCTCTCTCTCTCTCTCCTTCTCTCTCCCCTGAGCCACCTAAAGGTGAGGATAGAGTGACACAAGCACCCCTGTGGCCACCACCACTGTGACTGCACTGGGTTAAATCTGAAGCCAGTACAGCACTGAATTTCACTCAAGTCCTACTTTAACAACTGCCTGGCTAGTGCTTATGTTAGCTCTAGGCCTTAGACCACTCCAATCAGCTAGTAGCAAAATCAGCTAGGCTTGTAATTTTTTCTTTCAGGGCAGCCAGGTCCCCAGGCTCTGGGTGTGTTCAAAAGTGCTTTATGAGACTCAGAGACTAGAGTCAAAAGCATTAGGAGAAATCGGAACACTTTTACACTACTGGTGGGAGTGTAAATTAGTTCAACCATTGTGGAAGACAGTGTCACACTCCCTCAAGGACCTAGAAATAGAAATTACATTTGACCCAGAAATCCCATTACTGGGTATATACCCAAAGGATTATAAATTGTTCTATTATAAAGACATATGCACACGTATGTTCATTGTGGCACTGTTTACAATAGCAAAGACTTGGAACCAACCCAAATACCCATCAACAATAGACTGGATAAGCAAAATGTGGCACATATACACCATGGAATACTATGTAGCCATAAAAAAATGATGAGCTTGTGTCCTTTGTAGAGACATGGATGAATCTGGAAACCATCATTCTCAGCAAACTGACTCAAGAACAGAAAATCAAACACCATATGTTCTCACTCATAGGTGGGTGTTGAACAATGAGAACACATGGACACAGGGAGGAGAGCTTCACACACTGGAGTCTGTTGAGGGGGCAGGGGAAGGACAGCAGCGGGCAGGGGAGGTTGGGGAGGGATAACATGGGGAGAAATGCCAGATATAGGTAACGGGGGGATGGAGGCAGCAAAGCACATTGCCATGTATGTACCTATGCAACAATTCTGCATGATCTGCACATGTACCCCAGAACCTAAAGTACAATAAAAAAGAAAGAAAGAAAAATATAAAGAAAGAAAGAAAAGAAAGAAAGAAGAAAGAAGAAAAGAAAGAAAGTCTACTTGGTTTTCTATTGTATTGCAGCTGAGCTGGCACTCAAACCACAAGTTGCAGTCCTCATTTTTTCCTCCCTTTTCCAAAGTCAGAGGAGCCTCACTCCATAGTTACCACCATCTCAGGCCACAGGGAGTACTGTTAGACTATCACCAATGTTCTCAAGGTCTCTTAGGTCAGCTTTTCCTGAAAGCTGCCTAGCCTGAGACTCACATTTCAGGGTAGTGGGCTCCTATCTGGCACAGGGTAGGTCCAGAAATTCTGTCCTAGAATCAAGTCCTGAAAACAGGGACCTAAAGTTTCCTCTTGGCACCTGACACTCCCTGTGGCTGTGCTGGTATAAAAGATGCAAGACAAAGTCTCATTTACTTTTTCTCTGTTTTTGTTTGTTTGTGTGTACATGTGTGTGTGTGTGTTTTGCAGAAAGTGTTTTGTCCCATATCCACCACAGCTGGTAATGTGCTGAGTGTCACTTGAAACTAACAAGTCTCAGAGACTCACCCAAGGCCCTCGATGTAGTACTTGGGTGTATTAGTTTGTTCTCCTGCTGCTAATATATACCTGAGACTGGGTAATTTATAAAGAAAAGGAGTTTAACTGACTCATAGTTACATAGCTGAGACACCAGCTGAGGCAATCAAATGAGTTCTGACATTATTATTTTCCTAAACCCAGGCTTTGCAGTTCAGGCTCCAAAACAGACCTCCTTCCTTCTGCTTGAGAAGAGGAGAGAAAAAAGTGAGGAGGACTTCTTGAGTCTAAGATAACAGCTCAGGCACAGCAGGATAGAACACCAGCCAGAGTTCTGAGGCCCCTGTTCCAGGCTTAGCTCCAAGATGACAATTCTAGACACATCTAGTGACAGAAGGAAACCTGCTCTTTTTAAGGCAAAGATCCAGTTTAGGCAGCATGTATCACCTGCCAACTGAAGAGCCCTTGGGCCCTAAATAACCAGCAGTGATACCCTCCTGGGAAGGATGGCTGTGAAGGCCTCATGAAACTTACAATCATGGAAGACGGCAAAGCAAACAAATCCTTTTTCACATGATAGCATCCAGAAGAAGTGCAGAGTAAAGCAGAGGGGAAGCCCCTTATAAAGTCATCAGATCTTGGGAGAACTCACTCACTATCATGGGAACAGCATGGATTTTAACTGCCTCCATGATTAAATTACCTCCCCCTGGGTACCTCCCATGAAACATGGGGACTATGGAAACTACAGTTCAAAATAAAGTTTAGTCGGGGACACAACCAAACTGTATCAATGGGTATCACTGCTGGTTATTTAGGGCCCAATATGGAGGGCAACATACTGAGTCAATGAAGATGACTCTTGTGCCTTAAGATTTAACAGTATTTGCCATGCTAAATTGTGGACTCATTTGGCACCTTTAACTCCTATCTTCTTTTCCAGTTCTCATTTTTGGAATGGAACGTCTGTCCTGTGCCGTCTCTACCATTGTATTTTGAAAGCACATATTTGTTTGATTCCCAGGCAAACATCTGGAGGAATATTTGCTGCAATACAAATTATGCCTTGAGTCTCACACATATCTGATTTAGATAATATTTAGATGAAATTTTAAACTTTCGACTTTTGAGTTGATGCTGAAATGAGTTAAGACTTTTGGAGTTATTAGAATGGAATTGATGCATTTTTCTTATGATAAGGAAATAAAGTTTGGAGATCTAGAAGTGGAATTCTGTGGTTTAAATGATTTGAGCTCTCATTATTGGAGTTAGATTCCATATAAAAGAGACTCCAGAGAGCTAGCTCACCTCACACACTATAGGAGGACACAGCAAAAAGACAACCATTCATGAACCAGTAAATGGGCCCTCACCAGGCATTACATCTTCTAGTGTGCTTATCTGGGACTTCTCAGCCAGCAGAACTGTAATAAATAGATTTTTGTGGTGTAAAATCATCTACTCTATAGTATTTTGTTTTAGTAGCCCAAACAAACTGACATATCTCATAGGCATTTGCTCAATTTCTTCCAGAAAGAATCTTACTTTTTATTTTCTTCATGAATCTTACTCTAAAGACTGAATTCTTTCTTGGGGAATACTACACCTAACTTATTAGGTTAACAAATATTATGCCTTGATATTGTGAGAAAGGTAAACTCTTCCTGGATGATAAAGAGAAATTTCTGTTGCTTCTTCAGCATCCCTGTTTGGGAGGAGCAGACTCACAGAATCACAATTTTCCAGAGACAGAGGCCCTTAGAGATCATCTCATCAGTGCCCTTGTTGTATAAGAGATATGAAGCCACAGAAAAATGCCTTGTTCAAGTCTATTTTTGGAATCAGTGGCAATGTAAGGACTAGAATCAGATCCCCTTTCCTTTAGATTAGCACTCTTTTAGGTTTAAAATATTTATAAGTGAGAGCCTTGTGAGAGCCAAATAAATGTTATTTTGTCAAAAACATTACTGCAGCTCAGGATAAATCTTTGGAGAATTTTTTTTTAATTAACAGCTTCTCAACACCCTAACCCATCCCATTTCTGAAGTTCAGAGGAAGTAACAGACTTCTTCCTTTCCTGCACTTGGGTTAATGGCCAGGCTTGTATTGGCTAAAAATGAAGGGCATATTAGTTGAGGGCCTAGGAGAAGCACCAGCTAAAGAGTTGGCATATGGAATCCAGGAAGCTGAAGAAAGTATGTTAAAGAAGTTAGTAGTAACAGTGGCTAACATTTATTGAGATCTACCATGTGACTCGTGGTCTTCTGAGCACTTTAGGTAAGTCATATTATTTTATCCTCATGTCAATCCTATGAAACAGATACTATTATTACTATTATCCTCATTTTACAGATGAAAAAAAATAGAGGAATAAAAAAGGGTGAGTAACTTACCCAAGGTCATATGTAAAAACTGGTGAATTCTAGCAGTTTGGCTCCAAATCCCATGCTTTTGTCCCCTATGCTGTAGAATAAAGGCACACAAGGAGTTAGTGGAAGCACAGAAAGACTGCCTGTGGCAGTTGAGTACAAAAGAGACCTATTGCTTGGAAGATCTAGGTTTAAGTGGGGGTAGTGGGCACAGTGCCATTGGGCTTGAAGGCAGCCAACACCAGAGTTTGGCTTATTGATGTAGCTACTACTGCCTAGATAGGCAGAGTCAAGTAAAACAGGATTTATTAATTCAACCCTTCATATATTCAACAAGAATTCACTGAAACTCTAACTTTATGCCAACATTATGTTGTGTTATGTGAAACGCAGACACAAACCAGACGTGACTTCTTACCTTGGCACTCATAATCTATAAGAAAATATAAAACCTGGACACGACAATGATATTATAGACAAGTAAGTGATAATACAGACATGAGGTGGAAAGAAAAATCTTTTGAGCAGTGATGGCATTAGAGTTGGGTTTTAATGGGTGAGTAGGGTTTTGACAAATATAAATATAGGAAAGAAAACTTCAGAGAAAATGTTTGTTAAAACTATAATAAAATCAAGGAAGAAAATGGAGTATGCATTTGAAACATAAAGCAGTTTAACTTGGCTGAAGCATGGACTAAAATTACAAAAAAGAATAGCTAATATCTACATATCAGTTCATTTAATTTTCATAACAACCCTTTTAGATATATACTGTCATTGCTTCCATTTTACAGATAAAAAAAATAAAGCTCAGAGTGGCTAAGTAATTTACTAGAGGTCTCATTGGTAAAGAGTGGTGAAGCTAGAATCTGAACTAAGGAGAATGGTTCAAGAGTGCATGTCCTTAATAGATGATAAGAATTTGGACCTTACTGTGAGTAAGAGGAGCCACTGAGATTAGAATCAATTAGTATTTTTTGTAGTTCTTCTTGGTAACAAGATGGAGATTGCATTGGAGGGAGACTGAAATCAGGTTGTTCAATAGGAGGCTGTGGTAATGTTGGTGGCTTTGACCAGGCAGTTGGAAAAGAACGGAGATAAATAGGTGGGTTTAAAGTGAGACAAAGCTGTGGGTTTCATTAAGATTGAACAAAAATTCAGGTTTGAATAATAGATTGGAGATTAAGACCATGAGGCTAGGATAGTTGAAGCTCTGTTCTTGCAATTATCTTTTTTATTTGTACAGTCTGTGCTCTCCACTATCCTCAGATCTTCAGGGAAACAGATCAGAAGTCTCAGGACAGAAAGCATGCACCCAAGTTGTGCTTATTTTTCTCCATTGGTTCTCCTATATCTACTCTGTCCTCCTCTACCTTGCTCTGCACCCTGGGAATTTTATTGCTATGGATTGTATTACCTGGGCTTTTATCCATTCTCATTTCAGTTTGTCCCTAATTTATATGTCAAGGGTTGGCCAAAGCCCCAGTAAATTAATATCTGTTGAAATCATTAAGCATTTATGATAGTCTAATTATGTACTAGGTGCTTTACATACATTGCCACATTAATAATCACAAAAATTCATGTGGAGTAAATATTATTAACTGTTTTATAGACGTGCAAACTGAGATTCAGTTAGATAAGGTGATATTTCCAAGTTACCCCAGGTAGAAACCTAAACTAGGATTTAAACATAATTCAAATTACTCTTAAAACCCACACACTTTATACTACCACAAGCCACAGTTATGTAAGTATTCACTGTAGCACAGATATGGGTTAGGAATTCTGGACTCCAGTACTAGTTTCCTGTGTGACCTTGGAAAACTAATTTCAACACTCCAAACGTCATTTTCCTCATCTAAAAAGTGAAAATGATAATATCTATTTAAATGAGTTGCTGCAACCTAAGGATTAAGGAAGAAAAAACATACATACACGTTACACAAAGCACATGGTATGAAATACATACGGAGGATTTAGTCAACTATAACGTGGTGAAGACTTATTCTAAGTCCCTGGCCTTCAGCAGCTTTAAATGAGTTTGGAGTCTAGTAATTTTTTTTTTCTCTTTTACTATTGGTACTTGGTGTTTAAACAATACGTTACCTGAAACCCTGAAGTGTAAAAGAAAAACAGTTCTGTTCAATGTGAGATAAAGAATTCAGAGCCTAAGCTATCCAGTTGCCACCAGCAGACCCTAAATCCAGAGCTTGGTGGTTTGCAGCCCAATAGTAGGCTTAAAATACATGTCTGGCTCAAGATTAGCACTTTAATACAATAGAATAAAATAGAAAATGAAAAATCAGAATGCAACAGATAGGAAATGTGTAAGTATAAAATTTTTGTTTCAATTCTATGTATGTGTGTAAAATGTAAAGGTAAGATGTAAAATGTACTTCATATTTACAGAGTCTAGAAGTTTGAAAATTACTTCCCTTGGGGACTCTGTTGAACTCTGTTTGTAAATAATATTTTTTTTAGTTTTTAATTTTTGTGGAGTCATAGGTGTATTTATGGGACACAAGTGATATTTTGATACAGGCGTACAGTGCATGCTAATCACATTGTGAAAAATGGGTTATCTATCCTCCCAAGCTTTTATCCTTTGTGTTACAATCTAATAATACATTTTTGGTTATATTAAAATGTACAATTAGACTGGGAGAGGTGGCTCATGTCTGTAATATCGGTACTTTGGTAGTTCCAGGCCTGTGGATCATTTGAGGTCAGGAGTTCAAGACCAGCCTGGCCAACATGGTGAAACCCAGTCTCTACTAAAAAATACAATAATTAGCCAAGTGTGGTGGTATGCACCTGTAATGCCAGTTACTCAGGAGGCTCAGGCAGAAGAATTGCTTGAACCCAGGAGGCAGAGGCTGCAATGAGCCAAGATAGCATCACTGCACTCCAGCCTGGGTGGTGAAGTGAGACTCCATATCAAAAAAAAAATAAGTACAATTAAATTATTAACTACAGCCACCCTGTCATGCTATCAAATGATAGGCTTTATTCATTGTTTCCAACTAGTATTTTGTGTCCCTCAAACATTTCCTCCTCCCCCCGAGATCCCCCACTACCTTTCCCACTCTCTGGTAACTGTTCTTCTACTCTCTATCTCCAAGGGTTACATTGTTTTAATTTTTAGATCCCACAAATAAGTGAGAACATGTGATGTTTGTCTTTCTGTTCCCATCTTATTTCACTTAACATAAGAAATTTCAGTTCCATTCATGTTGTTGCCAATGACAGGATCTCATTCCTTTTTATGGATGAATAGTACTCCATTGTGTATGTGTACCACATTTGCTTTATCCATTTATCTGCTAATGAGCACTTATGTTGTTTTCAAATCTTGGCTGTTGTGAACAGTGCTGCAACAAACATGGGAGTGCAGATATCTCTTTGATATACTGATGTCCTTTATTATGGATATATACCCAGCAGTGGGATTGCTAGAATATGGTAGCTCTATTTTTGTTTTATTGAGGAATCTCCAAATTGTTCTCTATAGTGGTTGCACTAATTTACAGACCCACCAACAGTGTATGAGGGTTCTCTTTTCTCTAAATCCTCATCAGAATTTTTTTTCTTTGCCTGGCTTTTGGATAAAGCCATTTTAACTGGAATGAGATAATATCTCATTATAGGTTTTATTTTCATTTCTCTTATAATCAGAGATGCTGAGTCCCTTTTCATTTGCCTATTTGCTATTTGTATGTCTTCTTTTGAGAAATATTTATTCACATCATTTGCCCATTTTTTTGATCAGATTACTGGATTTATTTCCATAGAGTAGTTTGAGAGTTTTATATAGTCTGTTTGTTTGTTTTCTGTTTCCCAGAACCTGCTTGATCTTATATTTGGAAAAACCTAGAGACTGCACAAAAAACTGTTAGAACTGATGACAGTAGTTTACAAATATTTTCTCCCATTTTGGGGTTGTCTCTTCACTTTTTGATTGTTTTCTTTGCTTTGCAGATGCTTTTTAACTTGGTGTGATTCCATTTGACCATTTTTGCTTTGGTTGCTTGTGCTTATAGGGTATTACCCAAGATATTTTTGCCCAGACCCGTGTCCTGGAGAGTTTTCCTAACGTTTTATTGTAGTAGTTTTTATAGTTTGCAGTCTTGAATTTAAGTCTTTAATCCATTTTGATTTGATTGTTGTATATGGTAAGAGATAGTGGTCTAGTTCCATGCTTCTCTGTATGGATATACAGTTTTCCCAGCACCATTTACTGAGAAGACTGTGTTTTCCCCAGTATATGTTGTTGGCATCATTTTTGAAAATAAGTCCACTGTAGGTGTATTCATTTGTTTCTGGGTTCTTTATTTTGTTTCATTAATCTATGTGTCTATTTTTATTCCAGTGTCATGCTGGTTTGGGTTACTATAGCTCTGTAGTATAATTTGAAGTCAGACAAAGTGATGCCTCCAGTTTTGTTCTTTTTGCCAAGGATAGCCTTGGTTATTCTTGGTCTTTTGTGGTTACATACAAATTTTAGAACTGTTTTATTTCTGTGAAGAATGTCACTGATATTTTGAGAAGGATTGCATTGAATCTGTAGATTGCTTTGAGTAGTATGGAAATTTTAACAATATTGATTTTTCTAAACTATGTACATAGAGTCTTTTAATTTATTTGTGTCTTCCTCAGTTTCTTTCATCAGTGTTTAACAGTTTTCATTATAAAGTTATTTTACTTATTTGGTTAAAGTAATTACTGGATATTTAATTTTATGTATGGCTATTGTAAATGGGATTGCTTTGTGATTTCTTGCTTAGATTGTTCACTGTTAGCATATAGAAATGCTACATAATTTTGTATGTAGATTTTGTTTCTTGCAAGTATACTGAACTTACTCATCAGTTCTAACAGTTTTTTGTGCAGTCTCTAGGTTTTTCCAAATATAAGATCAAGCAGGTTCTGGGAAACAGAAAACAAACAAACAAACAAACAAACAAAACGAACTCTGAGTGCCCAAAATGTGAAAGTGTGAAATGGGGATTGTCCACCCCCAAACACACATCTTCACTGGGGAACCTGAAGGCCCAGATCACAGGAGAAGGGTTTGAACTTACCTAGAGCTGAGATTAATTTACAGAGCTAAACAAAATACAGGGGTAGAGGAAGCAGCCATTTCTTTTTATTATTATTATACTTTAAGTTCTGGGGTACATGTTCAGATCTTCCAGGTTTGTTACATAGGTATATACATGCCGTGGTGGTTTGCTGCCTTCATCCCCCCCCCATCACCTACATTAGGTATATCTCCTAATGTTATCCTTCCACAATCTCCTGACCTCCTGCTATCCCTCCCCTACCCCCCACCCTCCAACAGACCCCAGTGTGTGATTTTCCCTTCCTGTGTCCATATGTTCCCATTGTTCAACACCCACTTATAAGTGAGAACATGCGGTGTTTGGTTTTCTGTTCTTGTGTCAGTTTGCTGAGAATGGTGGTTCCAGATTCATCCATG